>JAQBSW010001952.1:0-116580 GCA_029291075.1 Eudiplozoon nipponicum | reverse complement strand
CAAGTTTGCGTACTTGAAGTAAACACCAATCCCATTGTATTTAACCAGTCATCGAACAACATAACAAAACTACCGCCAGCTGCAACGCACTGACGCGTTTCGACCTTCCATGATCATCATCAGAGTACGACGGAAAACTGACTATCGAGGATCAAACCGCATTGAATATATATGGAAATCAAATTTAGATATGCGGCTCTCACCTCTAGCAGTCTCGCATACATTGAACTTACTGGAAATGTCGGCTGCACAATTTCTATGCAGTCACGAACATTAACTGTTTGCAGCTTTCGCCACATATACATATATAGGCAATACAATTTAAACAATTAAATACAATGGGATTGGTGTTTACTTCAAGCACGCAAACTTGATTTAAAGAATTGCATATTAGTTCGTCAGTGTAAAGTCTAATTTGCATTTCTCGATCGGAATGGGGGTACAATTAATGCTGGTCTACGTTCCCGAGTGTGCAACTTACATCTTTATCGGACAAAAATGAAAATGGTGCAGTTATTGAAGAAATGCATCCTGCTCCAGGATGTGAATGAGATACAGCATCAGGTGGATTAAAACTCCACCTGTGCATCAAATACCCGTGTCGGAGAATTATGTCGATGTTTCCCTTGTTTAAGCTTCAAAACAAAAATTATTGCGTGTACATAACGCATCAGTGGGAAGAGAAATTTGTACTCCTAGATCTGATCGAGGAAAATTAATGGTGCATTACACTAACGAGTGTGAATCATTTTCTCTTATCGTAATTTCATGCCTTTGTTGCAGTTCTTATAACTTAAAATCTTCAATATTGTGTGCAAATCGAACATTAATAGAAAGGTAACTTCGAGCTCCAAGATGTGATGGAGATTTTACGACTGGCAAATAAGAATAGAAATTGTGCATCTTTTACTCAGGTGAGACTAGCATGCCTATTGTGTCATTGTTGAGGTTCACAAATCTGCATTATTTGGTGCATATCGGCCATCGGTAGAAATGTAACTTTGTGCTACAAGATATGATGGAGACAATACGAATGGAAAATAAGAATAGAAACTGTGCATCTTATATATCGCCTGAGAATCTTATCGCGATTTGTTTGAATCAAACAAAATCAATTTAACCTCAAATTTTCAAAATAATGCATTCTACTTACAGTAATAGTAACTAAAACGCTATTTATAAAAGTTTATTAAAGCTAGTCATATTCCCGATTGATGAAGTCAACAATATTTTGTGCATGATATTATACTTTCCGTTCATGCTGCCTTTGGTTTATCCTTCTGGTCACAACTGAACTAATTTGTTACTAGGTTCGCGAAACCTAATACATACTTGCATATATATTAGTTCTTCGCAACAAACAGTATTTAACTGTAATATATTGAATTGAATGATGTCATGCTTACCGCGAAATGTGATAACTGATATCGATGAAGGCCAGAGTGTATGGCTTAACTGGAGTAACAGGTGTTCGGAAATTGTTGTAATTCTCAATTTGGGTGAACTTTAGCATAAATTTATATCCATCAGGTTGGTATCATGTACCGACTCGGAAACCATAGTGTTAGTATCCGGTACTCATCGATTTCAAAAAAGGTATCAGTTACTAACACAATAGCCATAGTGTTAGTTTCCTTTACAGACTCGGTATATATATTATGTAGTGTGAGTTAGCGTTGATGTCGCATTTTCGTAGACTTTATATGATGTTAGCTTCACTATTGCTGGTTTACACATTCGTCTAGGAGATTGTACCGTCCTATTATTCCACATTCTTCAACCAAATATATATCGTGGTTAAAGGGCGTAATACCGGCTCCTATTGATGAGTCGCCAGTAAGCACGAAACGAATCTTATCATGCATGAGATTATATTTTCCGTTCATGCTGCCTTTGGTTTATCCTTCTGGTCACAACTGAACTAATTTGTTACTAGGTTCGCAACACCTAATACATACTAGTACAAAGGAAGTTGAGTTGTCGACAGAAGTAGTTACTTAGAGAAGAGTATCGAATTATATCGGGGCAAGAAAATGTAGCATTTAAGCTAATATGCCATGTTAGTCAGAACAAGGTATTGATGATTACACGGCAACCCAAGAAGCATAAAATTTTCGATTGATTTTTAAGTGTTTGCGCTTTTCATTTTGTTGTTAATTGGAAAAATCTACAGCATTGTTATTTTTATCGCCAGTTTAATAGATATTTTATGGTTATCTGTTGGAAAATTGTTGCAAATCATATATATTTATCTGCATCGTGTCACACATCTGAGCTACTGGATAAACATATATTGTGTAACAATTGGAGATTTGCGTATTAAATTTTTATCTAAAAATCTATTTTATCTAACAGTCTTTCTAATCAGCTGAAAAATATAGCAAAAAGAATGTGATTCCCATTCACTGACGTGTTGAGTACTTGCGACTGATTGAATACAATGGGATTGGTGTTTATATCAAGATTGCAAACTTGATTTAAAGAATTGTTGCCACCACCCGCGCAATAAATTATTGTTTAAATTGTATTGCCTATATATGTATATGTGGCGAAAGCTGCAAACAGTTAATGTTCCTGACTGCATAGAAATTGTGCAGCCGACATTTCCAGTCAAGTTCAATGTATGAAAGACTGCTAGAGGTGAGAGCCGCATATCTAAATTTGATTTCCATATATATTCAATGCGGTTTGATCCTCGATAGTCAGTTTGCCGTCGTACTCTGATGATGATCATGGAGGGTCTAAACGCGTCAATGCGTTGCGGCTAACGGTAGTTTTGTTATGTTTTTCGACGACTGGTTGAATACAATGGGGTTGGTGTTTACTTCAAGCTTGTAAACTTGATTTAAAGCATTGTTACCACCACCCGCGCAATCAATTATTGTTAAATTGTATTGCCTATATATGAATATATGGCGAAAGCTGCAAACAGTTAATGTTGGTGACTGCATAGAAAGTGTGCAGCAGACTCTTCAGTTAAACAAAAGATATGTAAAATTAGTGGGTGTGATAACCTCATATATACTTTTTCTTTGCTTTTTATTAAATTGTGGTTTGATCCTCGCTAGTTAGTTTGACTTACGGTAGTTTTGCTATTTTGTGCGACTAGTTAAATATAATAGGATTGGTGTTTATAGCTTGTTCGCAAACTAGACTTATATTATATGTTGCACGTGACTTTCGTGAGGCAAAAGCTGAAAATTATTTCTTGCTAAATTTTACGGCCGACATAAAAATTCAATGAGTTGATTAAAAGAAGATAAGTAGTGTAAGAGTGTCTCATCCCTGCTTTGTATAAATTGGTTCATATACACGACTCCACAATATCACATAGCCTGTGATCTGATGAGTAACCACGTAATTTCGTCAATATCCATTACGCGGAACTGCCGGCAATTTTGCTATGCTGTGCGAATGGGGATAAAACTCAGGATTGTCATTTAAATTAATACCACAGCCTGGTTTCAGAAAGAAACTATCACCACCAGAAAAAGATTTAATTACTAGATTAAACCTTTTTTACTAGGAAATCTAAAATCAAATTCAGTAGGCGCTCCACAATATATCTTATAATCCACGTTATTTTTTTCTTCGGCTATCGGATATCAAAAATTGATGAATAAAAGCAGGACGCTAAAAACCTTTTCTGTTAAAATGTAAACTTTGTAAGTGCACACAAAATTACGTTTTAATATCAGGCAAACATATTTTAAACAAATACTATAATCAAACGGACATAGATTGCCTGGGCGTTGATAACATTTACTTTTAATCAAGGTTGCGATCATGATATAAACAACTGATCCCTTAAGTGCGTAAATTTGTCAGTATAAACTAAGTATTGTTTACAATTTAACAATAATTGATTGCGCGGATGGTGGTAACAATTCTTTAAATCAAGTTTGCGAGCTTGAAGTAAACACCAATCTCATTGTATTTAACCAGTTGTCGTTCTGTCTGGCAGTAGTTTTGTTATGTTGTTCGACGACTGGTTAAATACAATGGGGTTGGTGTTTTCTTCAAGCTCTCAAACTTGAAAAATCAATTCACCCAGTCGACAGGTTTCATTCTTATTGGGCACTTATCACGTACTGTCCAGAATTTGCTGCAGATAAGGCTCGAACCTGGGCACATTTGCTTCGGAATCAGATGCTCTAACCACTGAGCCACTCTACCGCACACTCCAAAAAAATTTCATTTATAAGCTAATTAATATTTCTTGGTTAGCCTTTCCTTTATGTAGAGCTTATATAGTATCCCTTTAGCCCTAAATTTCAAACTACCCATCCACAGTGTGTCATTATAGAACAGATATTAAGTTACATGTGGAAGTGGTATTGAAATGAAAAAATATAACTAAACAAACATTGGTTGCGCGGGCGGTGATAACAATTATTGAAATCTAGGTTGCTATCTTAATATAACCACCTGACCCATTAATTACTTAAATTTAAAAATATAAACTAAGAATTGTATAATGTGGAAAAGACAATTCATCTAGCAAACCGGTTTCGTCCTCATTGAGAACTCATTAGCTACTGTCCAGAATTTGCCGCGGCCAGGACTCGAAACTGGAACTTCAGGGCTAAATGGGTGCTATATAGGCTCTACATCGACAAAAGGCTAATCAAGAAACATTAGTTAGTATATTACTTAAAATTCTGTGAAGTATGTGACAGAGTGACACAGTGGTTTGAGCACCAGATTCAGATTCATATGTGCCCAAATTCGAGCCCTTTACGCAACAAATTCTTGACATCTCGTGATGAGTTCCCAATAAGGACAAACCGGTTCTACTGAATGAATTGCCTTTTCCACACTATACAATACATACTTTATACTGAGAAATTTATGTACGTAATGGGTCAAATGTTGATATGAAAATCGCAACCCTGATTAAAAGTAAGTGTTATCACCACCCGCGCAACCAATATTCGATTAATCATATAAATGTTCATTTCAATACCACTTCCCCGTGTAACGTGGTATTAATTATTGTATAGCGGAAAATTGTGTGGATTGTGAGACAGAGTGGCTCAGTGATTACAGTACTTGACACCGAATCAGACGTGCTCAGGTTCGAGTCCTGTCCGCGGCAAATTCTGGCCAGTACATGATGAGTTCCCAATAAGGACGAAACTGGTCTACTGGATGAATTGCCTTTTCTACACTATACACTTCTTAGTTTATACAGACAAATATTTGTACAAAATTGGTCAGGTATTTATATCTAGACCGCAAACTTGGTTAAAATTAATTACTATTATCAAAGGCATTTACCTTTTCTATGCTATACAATTCTTAGTTTATACCGGTAAATGTATGTAATTAATGGATCAGTTGTTTATATCAGGATCACAAATTTGATTATTGACATTTTTATAAAAAAACTTGATTTAAAGAATTGCTACTACCACTCGCGCAATCATTGTTTGCTTAATTTTAAAACTCTAAATCTTGTTAAATATTTTTTTTTAAATTTATTAAATTCGACAGCATGACTCGATAAATGGCAATCGCCATTTCAAGCGAAAAAAATTATTGCAAGCAATATTGAACAATGACTCAACTATACGTGGCGTATTTAAAAAGGAAATTCCTTTGAATTAAGTAATCATTGATTGCGTGGGTGGTGATAACAATTAATTAAACAATGTTTGTGAGCTTTTGAGAAATACAAATCCCACTGTATTTAACCAGTCGTGCAACATAACAAACCTAACGTCAGTTACACGGACTGACACGCTCTGATCTTCAATAAGCATCATCAGATCATGACGGCAAACAACCTGACCAAGATCAAAACAGGATTCGTTCATAAGTTATGGAAATTCAAGTATGAATTTCTCACCCCTGGAATGGCCTACACATGTTGTATTTGACAAGAAAGTCGGCTGTGCAATATATATGCGGTGTCGCAAATGACATTTACTTAATTTATATAACAGAATATTTATTGATTATGCGGATCGTAATTACTGTTCTTTAATTCAAGTGTGTGAGGCTGCAATCGTGTTGATTTGCACACTTTGTTCTATTCGATTTAACTTTATCGGAGCTTATGGTCATTCCAGTCACTTCTTTAAATCAAGTTTGTGAGCTTTAAGTAAACACCAATCCTATTGTATTTAACCAGTCGTCGAACAACATGGCAAAACTACCGCCAGACGCAACGCACTTACGCGTTTCGAGCTTCCATGAACATCATCCGTGTACGACAGCAAACTAACTGGCCAGTACATGATGAGTTCCCAACAAGGACAATACCGGTCTACTGGATGAATTGCCTTTTCTACACTATATACAATTCTTAGTTTATACTGAAATATGTAAGTAATTAATGGGTCAGGTGTTTATATCAAGACCGCAACCTTGATTATAATAAACGATCATTAACTGTTTGCAGCTTTCGCCACATATACATATATAGGCAATACATTTTAACAATAATCGATTGCGCGGAGGTGGTAACAATGCTTTAAATCAAGTTTTCTTGCTTGAAGTAAACACCAATCCCATTGTATTTAACCAGTCGTCGAACAACATAACAAAACTACGGTCAGTCGCAACGCACTTACGCATTTCCACTTCCCATGGTCATCATCATAATACGACGGAAAACCGACTATCGAGGATCAAACCGTCAATTGCTTCATAGAATAACGCGAGAGCATTTTTCGTGCGACCTGAAAGTCTTCACAATTTTGGCGGAAGCTGCAAACAGTTAATGTTAGTGACTGCATAGAAATTGTGCAACCGACATTTCCAGTCAACTACAATATGTGCAAGGCTACTAGATTTGAAAGCCGCATAACTCATATTAATTTCTCTATACATGCATTGCAGCTTGATCCTCACTAGTCAGTTCGCCGTCGTACTCTGATGATGATCATGGATGGTCGAAACGCGTCAGTGCGTGCGAGTGACATTAGTTTTGCTATACTATTTGACTGTCTAAATACAGTGGGATTGGTGTTTATTTCAATCTCGCAAACTTGATTTAAAGGAATATTATCAACACGCGTGCAAACTACAATTTTTTATTTGAATTACCTGTATACATGTTGTGAAAGCTGCAAATATATTGTTTTGTTGACTGCAAAGACATTTTGCAGCAGAAAATTCTATCAAAGTCCAATTTTCGCAATGCTACCAGAGGCGTATAACACATATCTAATTTTCCTTTCATTTCGGTTGAATTCTAGTTGTTCAATTTGCCGCCACGGTCTGGCGCCGACTGTGATAAGTAGGATTGGTGTTTATCTCAAGTTTTTCCACCAACCGGGAAATCAATGGTTGCTCACTCGCGTGATGATATCAAACTTTCCGACACGTGAATCAGTCAGTATTGTCCAGTAAACATTTAATCATCTTTGCAATTTTCATAGTAGAAAGTGGTAAAAATGCAGCAATCGGGAAATAATCACTGAATTTTTTAGCCAAAATATATATTTAGCTAAGATTCTTATCTCAGAGCGTTAGCCAATGTCAGTTTTTCCGTCAAGAAATGTTCATAAATGTGAAAAGTCAATAAAAAACGAAATGGTCTTCTCACAGCATAAAATGTTGTTAGATTTTGAAAATTAATATGTTAGTAAATATTTTAGTAAAATTGTAGTTTAATATTCTTTCACTACGGTTAATTGTCATGATGGTAGGGGCAGAAGGCGATTTAAAGCGCGACAAATCGCCTTCGGGCAATGCCTACTTACCACATCAAAATAACACTATTAGCTGAAACGGCAATTTAACTGCGAACTCTATTCGCCAAAAGTAGAATAATCGCTACATTCAACCTTTTAAGGAAAACTTACAACCTGGCTTCCAGACCAACCAAACTTATGCTGAAATGCAACAAATAATAGGAAATAAGTTAACAGCAAACGTACGAAACAGCAAGCCGGGCAAACATTACTTTATAACGCTCTGAAAATAATTAGTACGAATTTCCCAACATTACTTTGGTTTTCTTAAATGTACTAGCGAGAATAAAAGAAAACCATTAGTTATTGTCGCTTCATCTTCCTGAAATGAAATTTTACTGTAGTGAAATTGTGCGCAATTATAAATAAACTTAAATGGAGTAATTTTAAAGAAATCCAAAAATTGTTTAGTATGCACACAAAAGGACGGGAATTCGCACTCCTTTTACCAATCTATTTTCTCACTGACTGACACAATCATTCATTTATTCATCCACTCCCAATTAATCAGTCAATTAATCACTCACTCACTCGCGTACTCGCAAACACACACATTGGCACACGCACTTAATCACTCATTTGGTCACTCGTTTATGTACTCAGTCATTATTGGCACACGCACTTAATCACTCATTTGGTCACTCGTTTATGTACTCAGTCATTATGTCACGCAATCACTTATTAACGAAGGAACTCAGCCAGTCCCATTTCCTCCCTATTTCAATCGGTACTAAACTCCACCAATCTAATAAACTACCACGCAGTTCACTCACTTCAATTTCCTAGCTTATTCAGCCATTAAACCAACTCCCAGAATCCGTTAAACTTCCATTTAAAACAATCACTCAAAACATGTCTTAAAGCATCCCTCATTCGGTTACTCATATATTCACGTAAATATTATGCAAATAATCACTGCCTCAAACTCGCACTCAATATACGAGCAATTCCTCACTCATCGATTCACTCTGCCACTAAATCGGATAATCACAATCCTAGCTGCTCATTTACACACACACACTTACTTCTATATATATATATATATATATATATATATATATATAGACATATATATATATATATATATAGATAAATAGATAAATAGATAGTTATACATAAATATAATATATGCATATATATCAGTACATATATCTATCTGTCTATCTTAATATATGAATATATATATCAGTCCATATAAATATATCTATCTACCTATATACATAAACATATATAAATATATCTATGTGCCTGTATATCTATCTGCTCATCTATTTATATATATATATGTACATATATAAATGTTTATATATATTTCCTATTATTTTACTATATCATATATATATATATATATATATATATATATATATATATATATATATATATATATATATATATATGAAGGATTCGTGTTAACAAAAAATGAATATCTCACTTGCTTATTCAATAAGCTTATTAATCAATTAATCAATTAATCAATTAATCAATTAATTATCTGATCAATTATAGGTTTAGTGTCCTTTACAGACTCGGTATATGTATTATCTACAGTGAGTTAGCTGGAAGTCGCATTTTCAAGACTTTATATGATGTTAGCTTCACTACTGTAGGTTTACACATTCGTCTAGGAGATTGTAACGTCCTATTATCCCACATTCTTCACCCAAATATATAGTGGTTAAAGGACATAATACCGGCTCCTACTGATGAGTCGCCAGTAAGCACGAAACGAATGTGCACGATTATACATTCCGTTCATGCTGCCTTTGGTTTATCCTTCTGGTCACAACAGAACTAATTTGTTACTAGGTTCGCAACACCTAATACATACTTACAGTCATACTTACTCTTCGACGACTGGTTATATACAGTGAGATTTGTGTCTTCTTCAAGCTCGCAAGAAATAGACGTAAAAGCGAATCAGATTTCTTACTACTAGCATAATCAATTGAAAACCCAGAATGTATATAAATGAATGATTGTAGAGCGATGATTTAGTATTCACGAAATAAATGGCCTTTATCCACTTTGTCATTAATGTGTTTTTTCTTCCTAATTAGAAATATACTGTGTAATATTGAAAGGCAATGGACATTATAAAGATTATCAAAGAGCAGCGTCAGCCTTAACACACACACACACACACACACATATATATATATATATATATATATATATATATATATATATATATATATATATAGTTGTGTAGTGAGTTGGCTTTGATGTCACATTGTCAGACTTTTGCATGAAGTTAGCTTCACTACTGCAGGTTTACATATTTGTATAGGAAATTGTACTGTCCTATTTTCACACATTCCTCATCCAAATATATAGTGGGTAAATGGCATAATACCGGCTCCTAATGATGAATCGCTTGTAAGCAAGCATAATTTCATTTTTTTATCGTATTCTGTTCAGTTCATATTGAAAACAAATACATAATCAAATCCTGCCATTATATTTCAATTTAATGTATATATATATATATATATATATATATATATATATATATATATATATATATATATATATATATATATATATATATTCTGACTGGTTTTTCCTTCTGGTCACAACTGAACTAATTTGTTACTAGGTGCGCAACATCTAATAAATTGCTTAAAGAATTTTTGCTATCACATGCGCAATAATTGATTGTATAATTGCGTTACATAAATATATGTAGTTAAATCTGCAATAAGTAAATGTTTGTGACTGCATTGAAATTGTGCAGCCGATTTGTCAAGTCTAGTACGCAGCATGCGAGACTACTGGAGGTGAGAAACGTATATTTAATTTTGCTTTCCATATATATGCAATGAGGTTTAATTCCCGTTTGTTATCACCGCCCGCGCAACCAATGTTCATTTAAATATATAAATGCTTATTTCAATAACACTTCCCCATGTAGTGTGGTGTCTGTTCAGTATTGGCAGATTTGGGATGGTTAGTCGGAACTTTGGGTCTTAATGGATTCCATATGATCGCCACCTATATTAAAAATGACTAACGAAGTTACATTAGTTAGTACATAACTGAAAATTGTGTCCAGTTTGTGGCAGGGTGGCTCAGTGGTTAGAGCAGCAAATTCCGAAGCAGACGTGCCAAGGTTCGAGCTCTGTCCGTAGTAAAATCATGCCAGTACGGAGTGAGTTCCCAATAAGGACGAAACCAGTCTACTGGATGAATTCTTAGTTTATACTGAAATATGTATGTAATTAATGGGTCAGGTGCTTATATCAAGCTCGTAAGCTGGATTATAGTAATAGTAGGGATTATCGCTAGTCAGTTTACTTTCCTGCTCTTTTGATGATCGTGGAATTTCGTAACGCATCGGTACTTGTGATTGACCGTTGTTATGCTATGTTGTGTGATTGGTTAAATAAAACGGTAAAGGTGATTATTTCAAGCTCGCAAACCTGATTGAACAATAATTTTTTAATACCATAGCACTTGCTTAGTTAAGTTATGGAATTACAATTTACAAAATGCATATTTACTACTTAAAATTTCATTAGTAACCTGTAAGCAGTCATTTAAAAAATCCATCTTACTGGCGACTCATCAGTAGGAACCGTAATTACGCCCTATACCCACTAGATATTTGGGTGAGGACTGCGAGTCAATTGGACGATACAATCTGCTATACGAATGTATAAACATGCAGTAGTGAAGCTAACTACGTAGAGTCTTCGAAAATGCGACTTCAAAGCCAACTCACTATATATATATATATATATATATATATATATATATATATATATATATATATATATATATATATATATATATATATATATATATATAACAATCCTGTAAAAGGATACCAACATTGTGGTTGTTTGCCGAGAGGTACATGGCACAAAAATTATTGTTGCCGTGTCGGTACATGGAATCAACACAATGGATTTCAAAGATTACATGAAAATGCAACTACTTTCTTCTTCTCATTTCTAAGAAATTTACATAATTGATCAAAACTTTGTAATTAACGAAATTTCATGAAACCGTTCTCAGGTCCGATCATTCCGTCTGATTGCTATAAACTTACTGATAATTTACATTCGAATTATATTTACTCGCTATGTAAAAGTATATCGAAAGCTCTGAGTTTAATACATTAATTCAAATGGAAGTTCTACAGAATTTCACCATATATACCATTATGGATTCGAAACTTGGTCATCCATGAAGATAATACATACATAAATCCATACATACATGCATTCATACATACATACATAAATACATACATACATACATACATACATACATACATACATACATACATACATACATACATACATACATACATACATACATACATACATACATACATACATACATACATACATACATACATACATACATACATACATACATACATACATACATACATACATACATACATACATACATACATACATACATACATACATACATACATACATACATACATACATACATACATACATACATACATACATACATACATACATACATACATACATACATACATACATACATACATACATACATACATACATACATACATACATACATACATACATACATACATACATACATACATACATACATACATACATACATACATACATACATACATACATACATACATACATACATACATACATACATACATACATACATACATACATACATACATACATACATACATACATACATACATACATACATACATACATACATACATACATACATACATACATACATACATACATACATACATACATACATACATACATACATACATACATACATACATACATACATACATACATACATACATACATACATACATACATACATACATACATTACATACATACATACATACATACATACATACATACATACATACATACATACATACATACATACATACATACATACATACATACATACATACATACATACATACATACATACATACATACATACATACATACATACATACATACATACATACATACATACATACATACATACATACATACATACATACATACATACATACATACATACATACATACATACATACATACATACATACATACATACATACATACATACATACATACATACATACATACATACATACATACATACATACATACATACATACATACATACATACATACATACATACATACATACATACATACATACTACATACATATCATACATACATAAATACATACATACATACATACAATCATACATACATACATATCATATATATATACGTACATACAAACATGCATGCATACATATATATATATATATATATATATATATATATATATATATATATATATATTTATTTATTTATTTATTTATTTAAAGACCTATTTAGACTCGTCCTATTATCCCACATTCCTCACCCAATATATAGTGGTTAAAGGGCGTAATACCGGCTCCTACTGATGAGTCGCCAGTAAGCACGAAGCGAATGTGCATGAGATTACACTTTCCGTTCATGCTGTCTTTGGTTTATCCTTCTGGTCACAACTGAACTAATTTGTTACTAGGTTCTCAACACCTATATACATACTTGCATATATATTAGCTCTCCGCAACAAACAGTATTTAACTGTTATATATTGAATTGAATGATGTCATGTTTACCGCGAAATGTGATAACTGATATCGATTAAGGTCAGAGTGTAATGAATTTACTGGAGTAACAGGTGTTCAGAAATGGTTGTAATTCTGAATTTCGGTGACTCATAGCATACATTGATATCCATTATTTTGGTGCCATGTACCGACTCTGAAATCATAGTGTTAGTACCATAATCCTTTTCGGTACTATAATGGTATCAATTACTAACACAATAGCCATAGTGTTAGTATCCTTTACAGACTCGGTATGTATATTATATAGTGTGAGTTAGCGATGAAGTCGCCAATTTACACATTCCTCTAGGAGATTGTACGTGCTATTATCCCACATTCTTCACCCAAATATATAGTGTTTGAATGGCGTAATACAGCCTCCTACTGATAAGTCACCAGTAAGCACGAAACGAATGTGCATGAGATTATACTTTCCGTTCTATCTGTCTTTGGTTTATCCTTCTGGTCACATCTGAACTAATTTGTTGCTAGGTTCACAACAGCTAATGCATACTTACAGTCATACGTACTTTTCGATGACTGGTTATATACATTGGGATTTGTTCTTTTTTCAAGCTCGCAGACTTGATTCATAGAACTGTTACCACCACCAGCGCAATCCACGACTGTTCAATCTTATGTACATGTTCGTCTTTGGCTTACTGGTGACTCATCAGTAGGTGGTACAATACGCGCAAAATCTATTATATTTTTGGTCAATAGATGAAGGACTATTGGAAAGCACAATCTGCTGAGTGTATTTGTATTCAAACAGTAAAAGAGTCAACTGCGTACCAAGCCTTTAGAAATGCGATTTCAATTGCCCATTTACTAAATATAATATCGACCAAGCCTGTAAACGACAGCAATACCATAATTTTGAGGTAGGCATAACTTTTCAAAATCGAGAATAACAACCATCTAGAACACAATTTAGTCCAACAAAGCATCAAATTGGCCTCCAGTTGTCTTTTGTCGCTCCCGCCCCTCTCATATAAATTAAATGTCATTCTTTTAAGCAGCAAATATAAGTGAGCAATACACACGATTTAATTAGCATAGCCGAAGATAAGTCAAGGAATACACTGCTCATGCCAACGAAAGGCTTGCTATTTAGCGAAATTTGCTAAATACGGGAAGGAGCACTGCATGAACATCAATTTATCATAAAGTATTGAATTTCAATTCAACACGGAAATTCTCATACGGGTTCGTGGGAGTTCATTCTAACAACCTATCTCAATTTGAAAGCGTATTAGCCAAGTCAACATTAACAAAGCAATGAATACCTTTGAGAATTCACGACTATGCTAAACAATAATTTTCTGAAACAATTACCTTTTGCTGCCTATCAATCAATTGTTTTATATTTTACATTAATTGTACATTATACATATATATATATATATATATATATATATATATATATATATATATATATAATATATATATATATATATATATACATATTTATGACTTCACTTACTTTTGATAACAGCTAACGATTATATAGTAGGCACAAACAGATTAAATTATTTAAAATTAGTTTGCTTACCTAAAAAATGTGAATTTGCCTTCTCCCAAAACTAATATAAATTCATATTTACGAAAATCCAATTACTTGTCAATATGTTTGCTTTTTTAAGCCGGAAAATTTGTCCTTTTTTTACCATTTTATAAAAATCATTATTTATTACCCCTATGTTTCATTTAGTACATTTCGCTATTTATTTCCTCAAAAAATTCTGTGTGTAGACTTACATATAATTAATTATATAAAATGAGTGATAAAACATTATATATATATGTATATGCATATATATACATATATATATATATATATATATATATATATATATATATATTAAAATAACTGTATTGGCCAAACGAAAAATGATCCATATGAAATACAATACAAACTAATTGCGCATTTTTTTAAATTAAAAGTATAAAGAATCGCATATTTTTACATTATTCGACGTGGTGGCTCAGTGGTCAGAGCTACAGCTTTCGTAACAGGTGTTCCCAGGTTCAAACAGTAACCGCAGAAAATCCTAAAAAGTACAAGAATAGTTCCCCTACTGGATAAATTAAACGAACATTGGTTGCGCGGGCGGTGATAACATTTACTTTAATCAAGGTTGCGATCTTGATATAAAAACCTGATCCATTATATAAATGTAACATATACCAGTGTAAGCTAATTATTGCATAGTATAGAAAAGGCGATTCATCCAGTAGACCTGTTTCGTCCTTTTTGGAATATCACGTACTGTCTAGAATTTGCTGCGATCATGTCTCATACGAAACCGGTCTACTGGATGAATTGCCTTTTCTACATAAATATAAATAATAAATATAAATATAAATATAAATATAAATATAAATATAAATATAAATATAAATATAAATATAAATATAAATATAAATATAAATATAAATATAAATATAAATATAAATATATAAATATAAATATAAATATAAATATAAATATAAATATAAATATAAATATAAATATAAATATAAATATAAATATAAATATAAATATAAATATAAATATAAATATAAATATAAATATAAATATAAATATAAATATAAATATAAATATAAATATAAATATAAATATAAATATAAATATAAATATAAATATAAATATATATATAAATATAAATATAAATATAAATATAAATATAAAAATATAAATATAAATATAAATATAAATATAAATATAAATATAAATATAAATATAAATATAAATATAAATATAAATATAAATATAAATATAAATATAAAAATAAATATAAATATAAATATAAATATAAATATAAATATAAATATAAATATAAATATAAATATAAATATAAATATAAATATAAATATAAATATAAATATAAATATAAATATAAATATAAATATAAATATAAATATAAATATAAATATAAATATAAATATAAATATAAATATAAATATAAATATAAATATAAATATAAATATAAATATAAATATAAATATAAAATATAAATATAAATATAAATATAAATATATAAATATAAATATAAATATAAATATAAATATAAATATAAATATAAATATAAATATAAATATAAATATAAATATAAATATAAATATAAATATAAATATAAATATAAATATAAATATAAATATAAATATAAATATAAATATAAATATAAATATAAATATAAATATAAATATAAATATAAATATAAATATAAATATAAATATAAATATAAATATAAATATAAATATAAATATAAATATAAATATAAATATAAATATAAATATAAATATAAATATAAATATCAATATAAATATAAATATAAATATAAATGTAAATATAAATATAAATATAAATATAAATATAAATATAAATATAAATATAAATATAAATATAAATATAATATAAATATAAATATAAATATATAAATATAAATATAAATATAAATATAAATATAAATATAAATATAAATATAAATATAAATATAAATATATAATATAAATATAAATATAAATATAAATATAAATATAAATATAAATATAAATATAAATATAAATATAAATATAAATATAAATATAAATATAAATATAAATATAAATATAAATATAAATATAATATAAATATAAATATAAATATAAATATAAATATAAATATAAATATAAATATAAATATAAATATAAATATAAATATAAATATAAATATAAATATAAATATAAATATAAATATAAATATAAATATAAATATAAATATAAATATAAATATAAATATAAATATAAATATAAATATAAATATAAATATAAATATAAATATAAATATAAATATAAATATAAATATAAATATAAATATAAATATAAATATAAATATAAATATAAAAATAAATATAAATATAAATATAAATATAAATATAAATATAAATATAAATATAAATATAAATATAAATATAAATATAAAATATAAATATAAATATAAATATATAAATATAAATATAAATATAAATATAAATATAAATATAAATATAAAATATAAATATATAAATATAAATATAAATATAAATATAAATATAAATATAAATAAAATATAAATATAAATATAAATATAAAATATAAATATAAATATAAATATAAATAAAAATATAAATATAAATATAAATATAATATATATATAAATATATATAATATAAATATAATATAAATATAAATATAAATAAAAATATAAAAATAAATATAAATTTAAATAAAATATAAATATAAATATAAATATAAATATAAATATAAATATAAATATAAATATAAATATAAATATAAATATAAAAATATTTAAATATAAATAAATATAAATATAAATATAAATATAAATATAAATATAAATATAAATATAAATATAAATATAAATATAAATATAAATATAAATATAAATATAAATATAAATATAAATATAACTTTGTAAATATAATATATAAATAGTAAATATAAATATAAAAATGTAAATATAAATATAACTGTAAATATAAATATAAAATATAAATATAAATATAAATATAAATATAAATATAAAAATATAAATATAAATATAAAATATAAAATAAAAATATAAATAAAATATAAATATATAAAATATAAATATAAACTATATTAATATAAATATAAATATAAATATAAATATAATATAAAAATATAAAAATAAATATAAAATTTAAATAAAATATAAATATAAATATATAAATATAAAAATATATAAATATAAATATATAAATATAAAATATAAAAAATATATAAATATATAAAATAAATATATATAAATATAAATATAAATATAAATAAAATATAAATATAAAAATATAAATATAAATATATAATATAAATATAATATAAATATAAATATAAATATAAATATAAATATAAATATAAAAATTTAAATCTAAAATATAAATATAAATATATAAATAAAAATATAAATATAAATATAAATATAAATATAAATATAAATATAAATATATAAATATAAATATAAATATAAAGTAATATAATTATAAATATAAATATAAATATAAATATAAATATAATTATATAAAATATAAATATAATTAAACATATAAATATAAATATAAATAAATATAAATATAAAAATAAATATAGAAAATATAAATATAAAATATTAATATAAATATAAATATATAAATATAAATATAAATAAAAATATAAAAATAAATATAAATTTAAATAAAATATAAATATAAATATAAATATAAATATAAATATAAATATAAATATAAATATAAATATAAATATAAATATAAATATAAATATAAATATAAATATAAAAATAAATATAAATATAAATATATATAAAAATTAAACATAAATATAAATATTAAATATAAATATAAATATAAATATAAATATAAATAAAAATATATTAAAAAAAATAAATATAAATTTAAATAAAATATAAATATAAATATAAATATAAATATAAATATAAATATAAATATAAATATAAATATAAATAGTAGAAATATAAATATATAATTATAAATATAAATATAAATATAAATATAAATATAAATTATAAATATAAATATAAATATAATTAAAAAATATAAATTTAAATATAATATAAATATAAATAGAAATATATAAATATAAATATAAATATAAAATATTAATATAAATATATAATATAAATATAAATATAAATAAAAATATAAATATAAATATAAATATAAATAAAAATAAATATAAATATAAATATAAATATAAATATAAATATAAATATAAATATAAATCATATAAATATAAATATATAAATATAAATATAAATATAAATATAAATATAAATATAAATATAAATATATAAAATATAAATATAAAAATATATAAATATAAATATAAATATAAATATTAAATATAAATATATATATATAAATATAAAATATAAAATATAAATATAAAATATAAATATAAATATAAATATAAATATAAATATAAATATAAATAAAAATATAATAATATAAATATGAAATATATAAATATAAATATATAAATATAAATATAAATATAAATATATAATTATAAATATAAATATATAAATATAAATAAATATAAATATAAATGTATAAATATATAAATATAAATATAAATATAAATATAAATTTAAATATATATATATAAATATAAATATAAAATATAGAAATATAAATATAAATAAAATATAAAATATAAATATAAAATATAAATATAAATATAAATATAAATATAAATATAAATATAAATATAAATATAAATATAAATATAAATATAAATATAAAATATAAAATATAAATATAAATATAAATATAAATATAAATATAAATATAAATATAAATATAAATATAAATATAAATAATATAAATATAAATATAAAATATAAAATATAAATATATAAATATAAATATAAATATATAAATATAAATATAAATATTAAAATATAAATATAAATATAAATATAAATATAAATATAAATATAAATATATAAATATAAATATAAATATAAATATAAATATAAATATAAATATAAATATAAATATAAATATAAATATAAATATAAATATAAATATAAATATAAATATAAATATAAATATAAATATAAATATAAATATAAATATAAATATAAATATAAATATAAATATAAATATATATAATATATGTGGGTGCTTATTAGTCTATTTATAGAAGATTAGCCCCAAATTATTAGAAAATTATTCTTTAAATGAAGTTTGCGAGCTTGAAGTAAACACCAATCCCATTGTATTTAACCAGTCGTCGAACAACATAACAAAAACTACCGCCAGCCGCAACGCAATGACGCGTTTCGACCTTCCTTGATCATCATCATCAGAGTACGACGGCAAACTGACTATCGAGGATCAAACCGCATTGAATATATATAGGAAATCAACATTTAGATATGCGGCTCTCACCTCTAGCAGTCTCGCATACATTGAACTTGACTGGAAATGTCGGCTGTACAATTTCTATGCAGCCACGAACATGAACTGTTTGTAGCTTTCGCCACATAAACATATATAGGCAATACAATTTAACAATAATTGTTTGCGCGGATGGTGGTAACAATTCTTTAAATCAAGTTTGCGAGCTTATCTAAATTTGATTTCCATATATATTCAATGCGGTTTGATCCTCGATAGTCAGTTTGCCGTCGTACTCTGATGATGATCATCGAAGGTCGAAACGCGTCAGTGCGTTGCGGCTGGCGGTAGTTTTGTTATGTTGTTCGTGGACTGGTTAAATACAATGGGATTGGTGTTTACTTCAAGCTCGCAAACTTGATTTAAAGAATTATTACCATCACCCGCGCAAACAAATATTGTTATATTAGAAAATTATGCCATAATTTTTAACTTCTTTTTTCCATGTCATGTATATAGATTAACTTATCTTCAAGTCTGTATATTTTTTTCTAAATATTTTAGTTTATTTACTGTCATTCAATTAATTTTTAAAAGTCTATCAGGTTTGTTTAATGCTTTACATATTAAATGGTGTATTTCATCTGTCTTAATTGTGCTACATTTTATACTAATCTTTTATTAACATGCTTTTTCCATCTTCTTTTCGATTATTTAAGTATAATATATACATCTTATGTTTACTGTGAACTTTTTCCATTATTGGAATTCTTTTGGCACTAACGCACAATAATTTTCTTCTTAACGGAGCATACATATTCCAAAATATTTCAACGTAATATAATTAATTCAGTGGTGTAAAGCTGTTTTCAGTCTTATTAAGGACACCACTGTACTATTTGTACGTCCGCTTTCATGTATGCTCATTTGTGTTTGTTAGTGTTTGTCATTCTAAAAATGCCTGCAAAGACAAACAGAAAGACAATTTTGCTATTTGACACCAAACTCTGGCAAAATTACGTGGGAAAATTGCCCCTGTCTATCATAGCCACATGAAGACTTTCATCATGTACACGCCTATATACCTCACCCCCCCACCTATTCAATTGTCTGCCCAATTCACTGAACGTTCACACTTTTCATAGAATTGAGGTTTCGTCTGTCAGAAATATCATAAAGTTTGTAACTTTTAACATGTATTTAACCGTTCTACTGTAAACTGCATTGCTAATTAAAGCTTATGTCATTTAATGAAATACGCCACACCAAATGCTTACCCACCGCTTATAGAAGGATTGGATTGCTGCAAGTCTCCGTTCTTTTTGTGGCAAAGCCTAAAATTCTTTTATTATCGCAATATTTCGTCGAATAATTATTACTTTATTCCGTCTTCTATGCTGTAGTTCGAATTTATATAATTTGTGTTTGTATTGGAAAGTTGACAAGTGCAGTAGGACAGATTGTCAACATGTTTCAGCTTAAAAACTAAATAATTAGTAATGAAAAATTAATATTTCATCCAATTTGATTTTTAAACAACATATTTTACTGCGGAGTAACCTATTTTTAAAACGAGATGTATGATAATTTCACAAGTTTAGCCCAATTCAGTGATGCTATCAAAAAGATGAAAATGAATATATGTATTTAAATTCTATTGCTCATTGCTAAAACCATTACTGGTATCCTTTTAGCTATTTCATATATATATATATATATATATATATATATATATATATATATATATATTTATTATAGCTAGGAATATTTACCTATATTTTTTTGTTCATGAATAGATTATAAATAGCAAAATGGCTTTCCTTTTGCTTAAATGCGTCTACATCAAGGTGACTGCACCGATCATTTTCCCAACATTACCCTACAATTTATATGGTGGGTCTGTGGCATACTTGAAAAATATATCAAAGAAAACCCGTCTAGTACGAAATGTATACACCAGAATTACTGGGTATTTTTTCGTGTTGAATTTTGGAGGTCCTTCTAAATCCGAGATACGCCATACGTAAATCATAAATCCTGAAATTTTTCCAGCTAACAAGTATTGTTTGGAACCCGTCCAAACGAAGTAAATTAATTTTTTTTCCTTCATAGGATTCACATCTCAATTCAGCTAACTTACACTATGTTTCTGAGACCAAATCTTTCATCATTTATATACGCATATGATATCCGCATTAAACGCACGTTAAATCTTTTCGTTAACAAATTCACTGAATTTTAATTCTCCAAAAGATTTTCTAAACTGTGGAATCATTTGAAACTTTCTATTTTCAGTTTAGAAGCATTAATATTATTGTCAGTAGGGCTATATCACATCTATAAGTTTCAAGCCTGTATTAACCTGTCTGCTGATTCTATCAAAATTTTTTATATTTTACGAAAATTAACCAACGGTTTGAGAGTAAAGAGTTAACCGCTAATTTTACAATCAAGTTGCAAAATTGCAATTATCAACAATCGCTAATATGGGCCAGGATTACCATACGTTGCACTAACATAAAATTTACGTACCATAATGTTCGTTTAGCGTACTAACACAGTATACATAGTGTCGGTACACTTTAAAGACTATATATATATATATATGAAGTTAGCCTCACTACTGCAGGTTTACATATTCTTGGATAAAGTTCGTAATACCGGCTCCTATTGATGTGTCACCGGAATGCGCGAAACCAATGTGCTCGAGATTATATTTCCGATTATGCAGTATTTTGTTTATCCTTCTGATCATATTTAAAATGCTTTGTTACTAGGTGTGCTACTCCGCCTCAAGCAGACTCAAACTATTAAATATCGAAGCAATCTCGAATAAGATGAAATAACAAACCAAAATACGAGAAATATGTAGAAGTCAAGTTCAACAAATAAAGTAATTTTGAAGTTAGATTAATTGTCTTCAGCCTTAAAAAGGGGAACGCAATAAAATAAAGCCAGATAAGATTAGGAAAGAAGTAATTTCATATACTGGGCAGGGAAAGAAAAGTTAGCTACTGAAGGTACGATGTGATAGGAAAAAATATACTATTAAAACTCTAGTAATTATTGGAAATTGCAAGAAAATAAGATTTTTTAAGTAGAGAAAAATTAATAAAATTGCAGTAGTAGTTATTATATGGAATAAGAGCTTTTATGTAAAAGGTAAATCAAAAATTTTAAATAGAATTACATAATTATGAACAAAATGGTAACATCTTATTTAGGTACCTATTCATTTTCGACTAAAAAAGACTTAAAACATGTTTTAACTCATTTAACGGTGTTTACTAGTCGCTTTTTCTACTACCAAACTCAAACAGCGTTTCCTATCATTGGCCACTACTTTACAACATATAATCTTGTTCAATTAAACGAACAATTACTTTTTAATCAAGGAAGCGATCTTTATATAGGCACCTGATCCCTTTTGTACATAAATTTGCCACTATAAACTAAGTATTGCTTATTTTAGATAAAGCAATTCATTCAGTAAACCGGTTTCGTACTGTCCAGATTTTGCCGCGGAGATTACGGGATGTGTTCTTTATAAGGACGAAATCGGTCTACTCGATGAAATGACATTCTACAAAATACAGTTTTTAGTTTATTATGAAAAATGTATGTAAATACAGAATCTTATTAAATGTTTACATCAATCCAATGTAATAGTATGGCCAGTTTCTAGTGAATGACGAGCCAGATCTGATATATCCGTGAACTTTCAATCAACTTTGGCTACCGTCGGTTTCTCCTTATAATATTCTAAATTAAAGCATCTAAGAGCTTTAGTTGTCATTTTGATGCGACATGACCAGGAAAAACATATATTTCGATATACTAATTTGAATTAAACCACAAATTATCACGTTTCGTGAAATGCAACTGATGAAGGCCTACGGTAAGCTAGGCCGAAATATCTTGATGAAAGAAAATTACTGGAATAATGAAAGCTGCGTTAGTCAAAACGCAGATCAGGTAGTTACAATTATTCCAGGTGCGCATCAATGCAACTCCTTCAAGAAACATTTAACATGGAACTATAACAGAAAGGCCAATGTATCTGACCGGGAATTTCGGTCACACATTTTGACACAGGCATTTTTGCCTGCAATAGCTAGACTGCCTAAATAAAATATGAATAGTGTACATCAAATGTTCACTAATTTGATTTAAATAAATTTTATCAACAATCTCGCGCTCTATGTATGCTCAATTTGACAATTTACATACATATCGTGAGCATGACATAAATGGTAAATTTTTGACTACGCAGATATTGTGGAGTTGGCATTCCTAAGAAAGTGCACTGCAATCGAAACTACGCGGCGTAGCAACCACATATCATACTTGCCATAGGCTATGTCTACTTCGCGGTTTAAACGTTGTAAATCGCACTCTGAGTCTGACCATGGAAGTACAAATTACGTCAGTGCGAGAAGCAGGCAATGGTTCTGTTACATTTTGCTTTTAGTGGAGCAAAGTTTTATTAGCCTTTATACCATATACGCAAACCGGATTGAAATCAAAGTTTTCTCCAATATACATTCTGGTGGTGAGTTTGGCATAAATTGTATATTTCTGACTGGATATATGCCATGTAGCCGATATTAGCAGTCAAGTGTAGAGCATCAGAAACTACGAGACGTAGCAGCCTCATATATTATTTACCATAGCATAACTATGTATTGTGGTTTGATTCTCATGAGTTGAACCCTGGCTCTGCTCAAAAAAAATTCGAAGAGCGACTTTTAATAGATCTGCTGCTTTGTGCATCTAATTTAAAACTGTGTAATTAGTCTTTTTTTACCTATTCCGAAAACAGGATTTCAATTTATGTTATATTTACACACGCAATCAGTGCCTTTTTAATTGAACAAATTGTATAAATGTGGTTAGCATTGCTCAAAACTTGGCTTCTTGATTGCCTATGTGTTGTGCAGCCGACATTACTGGACAGGTGCGCCGTATGCGTAACTACTATACGTAGAACCCGCATACTTGATTCACCATACCATATGTATTCTTTGCGGTTTTACTCTCCTTCGTCGTATGCAAATACTGAACATGGGTCAAGGCCAGAGTGTATGGGTTTTCTGGAGTAACAGATGTTCAGAACTAGTTGTAATTATCAATTTTGTTGAACTTTGGCATACTTGAAATCCATTGTGTTGGTACCATGTACCGACTCGGCAACCGTAGTGTTGGTGTCAGGTATTGACACATCAGCCATAGTGCTCGCAAACTTGATTTAAAGAATTGTTACCACCACCCGCGCAAACAATTATTGTTAAATTGATTGCCTATATATGTATATGTGGCGAAAGCTACAAACAGTTAATGTTCGTGACTGCATAGAAATTGTGCAGCCGACATTTCCAGTCAAGTTCAATGTATGCGAGACTGCTAGAGGTGAGAGTCGCATATCTCAATTTGATTTCCATTTATATTCAATGCGGTTTGATCCTCGATAGTCAGTTTGCCGTCGTACTCTGATGATGATCAAGGAAGGTCGAAACGCGTCAGTGCGTTGCGGCTGGCGGTAGTTTTGTTATGTTGTTCGACGACTGGTTAAATACAACGGGATTGGTGTTTACTTCAAGCTCGCAAACTTGATTTAAAGAATAGTGCTGATGTGTCAATCGCGAGCACAAGCACTGTCTCAGAGTTTCAACAAAGCGCAAAAGAATGTCAATTTCACAACAGAGCACGAGAATGATAGCTGTCTGCCTTTCTTAAATGTACTTCTAAAGAAAGATACCAATGGTAAATTAAATAGAGAAAAATACTATAAACAAACCTGGTCTACACAGTATTTCAAATAACAGCAGATTCGTGCCTTTACATAATAAATTATCAACATCCTGGAGCGGTTCTTTTTTTAAGAACTGACAAATTCGTTTGTCCAGATTCACAAGGCAAATGATATACTAAAGCAAAAAGTTATCTAATATTTAATGACTATCTAAGACAATTCGCTTGATCAACTGTAAAACGAAGAGGCAAATCAACAAAAGTGTATGGGACCAAAAATGAAGGCAATCAGATTGAACATTATATTTAAAGGAGACGCTTATTTCCCACAAAAAAACAGAAGAAATTAGAAGTGGCTGAAACATGTAAATCTAACGCAGTTAAGCTACGCGTGTCATTTAAGATAGTACACTTGCCTTTTCGATCATTTAAAGAGAAACGGACGTTGTTGTCGAACTCAGTGTTCACGTGTAAGCTAGCTTGTAGTAAATACCAAGACAGTTAATAACCAAAATGAAAGTTCCTTGCAACGCCAGCGTAAGAATAAAATTCTGAACACACACATGCAATTGCACAACATCGCATTGACAAATCGAAAATATATTTTCCAGATGTGAATTTTAACAAAATTAAACGAAACAACAACAGAAATGAGTTAACAATATATGAACCGCTGCGAATAAACCAGCTGCAGCTTGTTGTTTACAAAATGGAAAATCATGTTCTGGCATTGAAATTGAACAGGAAGTGATGCACAAAAATGATTGTGTGTACTTCTATTCAGTACTCTCGCCCTGTTTTGATTTACTGTTTGTTTTGCCTTTCATTATATATTAGTTTATTTATGTACAATCGGAATTGTGAAATGGCACATTGGTAGTAAGAACTGCTCGCATTTGTCTCGGATGTCGGACTCACAATTTCTATCCAATTGCAGAAAAGCACGATAATTTAATGCTGTAAATAGTAAGCATTCAATTTTAATTAGGTGCTGCGCAGCTTTTAATCAATTAGTTCAAACAGGACCAGAAGGATAGACGAAATTCGGCATGAACGAAACGTATAATTTCATGTACACGCGCGTTACGTGCTTGCTGGAAACTCATTAGTATGAGCCGATACCACGCCCTACACCCACTATTATAATTGATCAGGCAATGTGGGACAATTTCACGATACAATCTCTTATACGAATGTGTAAGTCTGCTGTGGGGCAGTTAATTTCATAAAAAAAGTCTGCGAAAATGTTACTTCAGAGCCAACTCGCTATTTATAGTGTATACCGAAACTGTAAAGAGTACACACATCTTGGTTTTCAAACTGCTACGTCCGTACATGGCCCAACAGAGCGGATTTCAAAATATGCAAAGTTTCACCAAAATTGAGAATTACAACTACTTTCGAACAACTGGTACTTCGGAAAATCCATATATTCTGGCTTTGATCCATATCAGTCGTCACACTACGCAATAATCATGAAATAATCTATATAAATTCAATTGTGTATTAGGTATTAAGTACTCAGTAACATAATAGTTCAAAAAGTACACACCGCTTGTCTCTACTACCAATTGAATGGTTTAGAAGGGCCATAAGATTAGTGCTATTTTAATAGGTGTAAGTCTGTTCGGCCGCTACCAAGAAGAGAACCAAACTCGATCGTTTAGAGGAAGTTAAAGCTGTAACAAGGTTTCCGTAGGTAAAACTTCGGTAGACTCATTACTCATAAATTTTAATAGCCTTTTATACACAATCAAATCAGTGGCCTCAAACCACGGCAGTGATACTGGGATTTGTAGCGACGAGTTCTTTTAAATTGGAGCATTGATACATAATTGACTTCGCCGTATCTATACAGCCTTAATTGCACGGAAAACGGGCAAATGAGATCACACATTTCGGTCATGCTGATTTTGGATTACCCTATAGTAATTTTTGAACTAATTTGTTATTAAATGATCGAAGACCAACAATAAAGGGCTTCAATAACTCTTTCGAACGCACACATAAGCACACCTACTCATATATATATATATATATATATATATATATATATATATATTGATCTTTTCTATTTTCACCATTTTTTTAAATGTAAGAACAAAAACAACATACTCCATGGAATAACATTTATTAATAAATCTTATTTCTACCAGTACCAACAGCCATTGTTCTGGATTCGTTAGTATATTCGTTCATCCAATCCCACTGTACATGTGTTGTAACCAATCTCCTCTTCGTTATGCTAGCCTTTGATTTGCGCAATTTAGACCACTGCTTTTGCGCAATTTAGACCATTCCTTTTGCGTAACGTCATTTAGTGTGTCATCGCTTTCATTGTAATTGCGTCCGTAATTGATGTATGTGTCGTATTTTGCGAAGCGTTGGCTATTTTTAAAGGCATGTCAGTCCAATTTAATTTCTTTTTGAATTATTTTCTGCGCGTGTGCAGAAGATGAAATTCGAATTAATTTTTTAAAAGAGATAGCATGGATTACAGAAGGTGCGAGGAAGAGAGAGATTAAAAAACTACCGCGGAATGCAATGCAATGTTCTAAGCTCAAAAAGTTTCCTGAGAATCCAGGCAAATTTATTTTTAATTACACCGTCATAAATCTAACGAAACATCAAAATGAAGTTCTCTCTCTTGAACCGAAATACTGCATAACAAAAACTAGAATAAACGAACGTGAAGAAATGCATATGCAGGCATCAATGGAATGCTTCTTTGAAGATGCCACAAAACACAAATCAAATGAAAAATACATCTCGCTCTTTAAATCGGACCTCCGAAGTGCGTATGGCCAATATATGCGCACATTCAAAGGCAATAAACTGGTCACCAAAAGGCATCTAGAAGAACTAAATGAGCTACAACGAAACAAACAAATCAGACTCATGAAGCCAGACAAAGGGACAGGCGTAGTGTTAATGAACTATACGGACTATAGTCAGGCGATGTTACAAATTCTGAATGACAAATCAAAATTTAAACGCGAAGAGGTACAACGCGACACTACGGCAAAATTAGAAAATTCCATAACGAAGATTCTAAACCGAATTATTTCGAAGGTCGAAGCTAAACAAGAAATCGACATAGAGCACAAAAATGCTTTTATTACAGAATGCAAACATGCCAAGCCCGTAGGTTCAACGCAACCGATATTATATGGGTTGCCCAAGGTTCACAAAATGACCAACAATGAAAGACTTCGGCCTTTCAGGCCCATTTTATCTATGATACATTCCCCAGAGCACAGGGCAGCCAGACTATTATGCCGGATTATAAAACCTATCATGAAAGGAAGAATAGACCACGTTGTACAGGATAGCTTTTAATTTGTAGAAAAAATTCGCGACCTAAATTTGAAAGAGAGGAAAATGTTGTCCCTCGATATAAAGGCACTCTTTTCTAGCATTACAGTAAATAAAACTATAAATATCCTTTGTAAATATATACGATCATCAGGAGCGGAAACGCTGATAGAAGTGGACGACATGAGAGAACTACTTCTATTATGCACATCCAACGTACAATTCGTATTCCAAGGAGTCTTCTACAGACAAATTGACGGCATAGGTATGGGTAGTCCTCTTGGACCAGTATTGGCAGACATATACATGCACCATTTAGAAACAACTGGTTTAAAACCATTTATCAATGGAGCTCATTTTTACGTGCGCTACGTTGACGATACTTTCATGGTCGTTAAAAGGATGAAGATACAAATTCACTGCTACATCACATAAACAAGGTAGACCAGGCAATAAAGTTTACAATAGTAGAAGAAAAAGACGGATATTTATCCTTCCTAGATGTAGGAATAACGAGAGATGAAGAAGGTACTCTCTCAAGGTCAGTTCACAAGAAATCAAGCTGGACTGCACAGTATATCCATTATATGAGTAGTGTGCCAAGGGCGTACAAAAGGAACCTAATAATAAATTTGGGCACACGAATACGCAGGATTTGTTCACCGGACAACATTGAAGTAGAGCTAAATTTGCTTCGCGAAGCGTTGAGAAATAATGGCTATCCGGACTGGTTCATCGAATACAACTTGAGGCAACGCAACAAAATCGAGGCCAATTTGGAGGAAAACAAAACTCCCCAGAGAGTAACGCTTAGTGTTCCCTTTGGAGGTGATCTTCCAGCGGAAATCTTCAAACGAAAAGTAATTCGAGCGACAAAAGCACAGTTTCCATCAATACAGGTGAGAGTGGTGTTCAACACAACAAAACTGATGCGCACGAATGAAAAGGATAGCCTCTCTGTGACATCAACACCTTTGTCTGTATACAAATTTCAATGTACCTGCAACGCTCAGTACATCGGCAGATCAAAAAAGAGGCTCGAAACTAGAATAAATCAGCATCTCCCTCAAAAACTATTAAAGAGGGTTGCAGCTCCTGCACAAAAATCAGCAATTTGCGAACATGTACTACTCACAGGTCATGCTGTTAGTAGTAACAATTTTTCAGTTCTCTACAAGGCAAAAACAGAGAAAATGCTTCTGGCTTTTGAAGCTATTGCAATTAATAAGCTGAAGCCCTGCTTAAACGTGCAGAAAATAATTCAAAAAGAAATTAAATTGGACTGGAACAAAGGCATAACTTACATGACTTTAAAAATAGCCAACGCTTCGCAAAATACGACACATACATCAATTACGGACGCAATTACAATGAAAGCGATTACACACCAAATGACGTTACGCAAAAGGAGAAGTCTAAATTGCGCAAAAGTAATGGTCTAAATTGCGCAAAACAAAGGCTATCACAAGAAAGAGGAGATAAGTTACGACAAATGTACAGTGGGATTGGATGAACGAATATACTAACGAATCCAGAACAATGGCTGTAGATACTGGTAGAAATAAGATTTATTAATAAATATTATTCCATGGAGTACGTTGTTTTGTTCTTATATATATATATATATATATATTATATATATATATATATATATATATATATATATATATATACGTAAAACTTTATGCTATATGCATATATATTTAGAATCTTCTTAACTACGAGTATATACATATTAAACGCTGCTCATTTGTCTAGTGCAGCCAGTTAGAAAGCTAGCTTAACATTTAAACGATGTACCAGTTAATGACATTTAACTAATAAAAAATTGACATTATAGCTGTGGAAAGGATGAGAACCAACATCCATGTAGTTCACAGCGGTACAACTCATCCTTTACGATGTGGGACCAGTGCATATCATGAAATTCTACGTTACATAATGACGATACTTGAATGGTTTTTACATTATGGGGAGAATCACTAATGTCACTTTCAACATAAAATCCATGTACGATCTGTCACTACAGGACAGGTAATATGTCAATTAGGTAAGGGTATCTGAATAAATATTTTATCACTAGAATTAATTATGTTGAGATTTAGCATAGCGTCAAAATTGCATCATTTTCCAAATGTAGTAAATCTACCGGCCCATGGTTTAATTTTAGAGAACAATTTCTACTGATAAGCTAAGAAATGAGTTAGTTATGATGAGTCGCCAGTAGGCAAGAAACGAATGTGCACGAGATTATACTTTCCGATCATGCTGCTTTTGGTTTATCCTTCTGGTCATATTTGAACTAATTTGTTACTAATACATAATTGCATATATATTAGTTCTCCGCCACAAATAGTATCTAACTGTTATATATTTAAAGAAATGATGTCATGATTACCGCGAAATGTGATCACTGATATCGATCAATGCTAGAGTGTATGAATTTTCTGGATTAACAGGTGTTCAGAAATAGTTGTAATTCTCAATTTTGGTGAACTTTAGCATACTTTACAATCCATCGTGTTGGTAACATGTACCGACTCGGCAACCATAGTGTTAGTACCATGTACCTTTCCAGTATCATAATGTTGCTATCGGGCTCTAACACAATAGCCATAGATTTGGTACCCTTTACAGAATTGGTATACATATTATGTATATTGAATAGGCTTTGAAGTCGCAGTACTAATGACTTTATATGAAGTTAGCTTCACTACTGCAGATTTACACATTTGTGTAGGACATGGTACCGTCCTATATTCCCACATTCCTCATCAAAAGATATAGTGTGTATAGGGCGTATTACCGGCTCCTATTGATGAATCGCCAGTAAGCACGAAATGAATGGACACGAGATTCTATTTTCCGTTAATGCTGGTTTTGGGTTTTCCTTCTGCTCATATTTGAACTAATTTATTATTAGGTGCGCAGAACATAATACATAATTTCATATATATTAGTTCTTCGCCACAAACAGTAACTAATTGTTTTACTGAAACGTTGGTTGATATATCAAAAATATCGGTAAAGGAAACTAATTGTATTTGCTCTCTTTCCTGTTGATTGAATTATACCGTCAATAGATGTAATGAGTTATTTTGAAGAAATTTAAAAAACGTAAACCTATGATCGTTGATTATTTAGCTATTTAGTCAAATAGTGTGCAAATAAAGTTGACGGCATTAAATTAGACACTATCCGCCGAATTTCGCTTATGGTACATCATGTGTTAGTGAATACTAACCTAGCAACATGATAGTACGTCGAGGACCATAAGTATATTCAAATGTCAGCATGAACGGAAGGTAAATTCTCAAATACAGAAGCTTTTCTTGCTTACAGTCGACTCATCAGTAGTAGTTGGTACCATGCCTATTTTGTTAAAAAATGCTGGGCTGTTGAAAGGTACAATCTCCGATTCGACTATGTATTCACGCAGTGATTGAATTAACTTCATATAAAGTCTTCGACAATGCGACTTCAAAACCTGCTCACTAAATATAATATACTCCGAGCCAGTAATAATTATTAACACCATGATTTTCAAAATGCCGAGTCGGAGCATGGTTACAACAGAAGGGATATTAAGATACGCCAAATTTCACCAAAATTGAAAAGTACTTCTACTTCTGTACAACAATTATTTCAGAAAATCCAAACATTCTGTCCTTGATCGATATCAGGTATCACAATTTGTGGTAATCATGACATCGTTCAATTAATTGTATATCATATATAATTTGATTGTTGCAAAGCACTAATACACACACACACACACACACACATATATATATATATATATATATATATATATATATATATATATATATGCATGCTTGTTGCGCACCTAGAAACAAATTAGTTCAAAGAAGACCATAACCATATGTCAAATTCATCTTGAACTGAAGGTAGAACCTCAAATACACATTCATTTCTTGCTTACTGGCGACTCATCAGTAGGAGTTAAAAATACATCCTAGGCCTGTTTAATTCTTAGCCAAGTGGTGTGGGACAGTTGTTTGGTGTACGTGTAGAAACACGCATTGGATGTTAATCCAGGTTAGTTAATTATTTCAATGTTATAGTTGGTGTTGAGCCAATATTTACTAACTGTCTAACTGATTTTCTAGTCCACATAATTTTGACGGTACTTTTCTTGGCAAGCAAATGGCGTTTTCCGTTATGTAATCTCAATTGATTCAAACACCTCGCACAGTTACTTTGTAGCTTAATTAACTCACAAATGTTACTTTTTTCTTTTTCTGAGTAACTTAGCTCTCCTTTTTATTTATGAAATGACTTACTTTATTATAGGTAATTATTTCAATATTTATTATCATCAAATGGGAACAAGATTAAGTTACTGGCAGAGTTTGAGTGTTGTTCTGACTGCTGGTATTTATTATGCAGTCTAGGTATTAAGAGACAAAATTTCAATACAGTTTCTAATACGCGGGTTGACACACACACACACACACACACACTGTGGAGTGATTAGAGTTCACATAAGCTCTGACTACCTGGCAGGTTGCAGCAGTTGCTTTTGACAGTGGTCGGAATTGTCAATACATGCTTTCTTGTGCGCAAACAAGTGAGAGAAACAAACATAGACATACAGACTCGCTGGGAAACACAGAGATAGAGGTGGTCGGGAAACAGAGAAAGAGAGAGAGAGAGGGGGGAGGGAAAGAAATTGGTTACTAAGTTTCCTTAACGTTAGCTGTGACAATGTATCGTGTTACAATTTATCAGCATAGCGACGAGCCTGAAGCCAATGAAGTAGAGCTGGGATGATTGATAAAAACGTCGAATGACAGGTGTAAGACAGTGCGCGAAAGTGAAAGTTGCTCCTTTTTCTTCCAGATGAAGAGTAAATTTTTGTCGTAGACAAATAACGGTTGGCTGGACTCAGTGAACGCGTGGCCGGAGTTAATTGGGAAAAAAGGAAAGGGACAAAAATGAAACAGATATAACATCCACTATGAATGATCATGATGGTGAGGTAATGAGAAAAATGACTATAAAAGTGCATAACTTAATAGAGAAAAAATATTTTCGCGATATAAATTAATTTTGTTTATTTGGCATAAGCATCAACCCAATATTTTCATTGGTCAACACTATTTAGGACAAATGACTGTGTTGTGGATTTCACCGCATTTATCTTGTGCGGAACAATAGATAGCACTCTTAGGTCGGTCAAATCTTGAATTTTGATCGTTTTCAGTTGCTCTGCTTGTTGGCTTCGATTGATGGGTTCTCACTTGTGCCTTCTTTTTTGAGCCTTTTATCAGCTGATTGACTGAAAATGACGTTGGATCAAGATTTTCCATTGTTCTTTGGTTTATCCTTCTGGTCACAAATGAACTAATTTGTTACTAGATTTGCAACACCTAATACATACTTGCAACTATAGCATACATTGATATCCATCATGCTATTACCACGTACCGACTTGGAAAACATAGTGTTAGAACCATGTGCTGAATTCACGCTCGTAACTTCATTTCAAGATTAGTGTTAATAAAGTTGATGTTAATAATATTTGTATAAACCATAATTTTCGCACTAGTTATGTATGTGCGATACATTTTTTGTCCCGCGAAATATCAACGATATTTTTGTTTATAAAACTATGGTGAATAATGTACAAAAAGAAAAAAATAATTTTTTAACAAAACAATCATTAAGTATAAAAAATAGTGAAATAAAGGAAATATATTGATTATTTTAAAAATATACAAATAAATTAATTATTTGCCATTATAATCATTTGCCACAAGTTGTGTTTTACTCCTGTGCGTATTGTGTCAACCCTGAAGATGAGACTGGAAATGGCGTCTCGAAATATTGGGCAAAGGACAATGGAAAATCTTGATCCAACGTCATTTTCAGTCAATCAGCTGATAAAAGGCTCAATAAAGAAGGGACAAGTGAGAACCCATCAATCGAAGCCAATAAGCAGAGTAACTGCAAACGATCAAAATTCAAGATTTTACCGACCTAAAAGTGCTATCTATTGTTCCGCACAAGATAAATACGGTGATATCCACAACAAGAAGGATAGCACTGCACACGAAAGTTTATCATTCAAATGACTGTTTTTCCCCTTTCTTGTGCCATCAATTGAATATAGTGAAATGCCGTTTGAAGCCGATAACACTAGGCGCATCAAGATTAATGAGACACAGATTGGAGCATTAACTCTCTATTACAGCAGTTACGCCAATATTGATCTTGCCGTGAAAATATTTGAGACTTTGGGTGAGTGCAAGTCGTAGATCAAATAACTAACGCACAAAGTTAGTTGGATGACTAGGGCTGCAGCTCTCAGTTATCCATTTCACTTAATATCTCAGTCTGTGTGATAATCAATTTACTATATATATTTTAATGCAGAGAATATATATATATGCGATTAGTATTAGGTATTGCGTACATAGTAACAAATAAGTTCATATAGAAAGAGAGGGAATGCCAAAGTCAGCACGAGTAAAATATATAATATCATGTACACTTGTGATTCGTGATCATTGTTGACTCATCAGTAGGAGCCAGTACTGCGTGAAAACGTTCGATGTACAATTACACATTGGATATTATGCACCTAGTAACAAATTACTTCAGATAGGACTAGAAGTATACGCCACAAAAAGCATGATTGGAAGGTTAATTCTCATGTGCACACTCATTTGGTGCATACTGGCGACTCGTCAGTAGGAGCCGCTACTACGCCCTTTACGCACGTTATATATTTGGTCAAGAAATGGTTGACAAATGATTAGTACACTCTTCCACACGAAAGTGTGCAAAAATAATAATAGAGTTAACTTTCTATAAAGACTTCGAGTTCAAAGTCAACTCGCTGGATATAATATATACCGAGCCTGTAAATGGTGCTAAGACAACGGATATCAAGGTACACCAATTCCATTGTATTTAACCAGTCGTCGAACAACATAACAAAACTACCGCCAGCCCGAACGCACTGACGCATTTCGACTTTCCTTGATCATCATCACAGTACGACGGTAAACTGACTATCGAGGATCAAACCGCATTGAATATATATGGAAATCAAATTTAGATAGGCGGCTCTCACCTCTAGCAGTCTCGCATACATTGAACTTGACTGGAAATGTCGGCTGCACAATTTCCATACAGTCACAAACATTAACTATTTGTAGCTTTCGCCACAGTTAATGTTCGTGACTGCATAGAAATTGTGCAACCGACATTTCCAGTCAAGTTCAATGTATGCAAGACTGCTAAAGGTGAGAGTCGCTTATCTAAATTTGATTTCCATATATATATTCAATGCGGTTTGATCCTCGATAGTCAGTTTGCCGTCGTACTCTGATGATGATCAAGGAAGGTCGAAACGCGTCAGTGCGTTGCGGCTGGCGGTAGTTTTGTTATGTTGTTCGACTACTGGTTAAATACAATGGGATTGGTGTTTACTTCAAGCTCGCAAACTTGATTTAAAGAATTGTTACCACCACCCGCGCAAACAATTATTGTTAAATTGGATATCAAGGTAGCCAAATTTCCAACAAAATTGAGAATTACAAATATTTCGTTCTGCTATATATTCCTTAAAAGGAATTGGCTTTTGCGTAGTGCTGTCATCGGTCGAGTTGATATCAAAATCGACGGTCGTGGGATAATTGATAGCACTCGCAGGTTGGTAAAATCTTGACTCCTTTAAAATTCCATTTACATAGCTTGTTTTTTATTGATTGATGGATTCTTACTGTTCCCGTGAGTCTGAAGCCGTGTTTACACTGCTTGCACAGAAATGATTTTGAATACTGATTTTCTGAAGTTTTTCCAAGTTTTCTTTAACTTCATTTCCACTCCCATCTTCAGGGTTAAAATCAAAATCACATCGAAAGCAACCTGCGGCGAAACAACAATTATTTCTGAACACATGTTACACCAGAAATTCAATACACCCTAGTCTCGATCGATATAAGTAATCAAATTTTGTGGCAATCCATGCATCATTCAATTAAATATATCATAGTTAGATACATTTTGTGACGGATAATTATTATATTTGGAATTGACTATTGGTAATTTCGAACCTAGTTAGAAATTAATTCAAATAGGACAAAAAGGATATAAAATAAATATGTTGTTCGACGACTTGTTAAATACAATTGGATTGGTGTTTGCTTCGAGCCCGCAAATTTGATTTTAAGAATTGTTACCACCACCCGTGCAAGCAATTACTGTTAAATAGGATATATAAAAGTCTGCCTGAACAGTGCCTTAATATCCAATTGGGTTGTTTGGTCAAACAGAAATTCAAATGCTGCCCCAAAACCGATATCGTTTTTATTTGTGGGATGAATTCTATAATTTCAGCCCATCGAAAGTGCTTCCATTGTTAGCTGATCGATTTTTATTTGTGAAAGTTTAAGCCCATGTTTATCAATATCTGGCAGTTTTAAATCACACACAACTCCAGGTTTAATGTCAATTTCTAATTTATTAAATATTCTAATTTGGACTTTCTTCAAAATAACTGAAAAAACATAATAAATCGCCTAAGACAGCATGAACGGAAAGTATAATATCATGCACATTCATTTCGTGCTTACCACTTAATACATACTTGCATATATATTAGTTCTCCGCAAAAAACAGTATTTAACTGTTATATATTGAATTGAATGACGTCATGCTTACCGTGAAATGTGATAAATGATATTGATCAAGGCCAGAGTGTATGGATTTACTGGAGGAACAGGTGTTCAGAAATTGTTGTAATTCTCAATTTCGGTGAACTCTAGCATAAATTGATAACCATTAGGTTGGTATCATGTACCGACTCGGAAACCATAGTGTTAGTACCATGTACCTTTTCGGTACAATAATGTTGGTATCGATTACTAACACAATAGCCATAGTGTTAGTATCCTTTACAGACTCAGTATATATATTATATAGAGTGAGTTAGCATTGAAGTCGTATTGTCGTTGACTTCAGGATATGTTAGCTTCACTATTACAGGTTTACACATTCGTCTAGGAGATTGTACCGTCCTATTATTCCACATTCTTTTACCAAATATATAGTGGTTAAAGGGCGTAATACCGGCTCCTACTGATGAGTCGCCAGTAAGCACGAAACGAATGTGCACTTGAGATTATACTTTCCGTTCATGCTGTCTTTGGTTTATCCTTCTGTTCATATTTGTACTAATTTGTTACTAGGTGCGCAACACCTAATACACAATTCCAGATAGAAAGTCTATCCAATAATATCAGATTGAACAGGAGAGAAAACTATGTGTAGCGGGCAATATTGTGGCTTTGAAATTAGATTCACAGAATCTGAATCAGACGTGCCCAGGTTCGAGCCCTGTCCGAGTAGATTTCTGGGCATTACTTGAAGATTTCTCATTAAGGACGAAAACGGTCTTTTGTATAAAGTAATATTTCTACATTATGCAATGCGTAATTCATAGCGACGAATATATGCATATAATGGGGTTGGTGCTTACATTAAGAACGCAACCCTGATTAAAATAATTGCTTTTTATTATTAAATCAACATTGGTTGTGCGGGCAATGATAAATTTGCGCTAATCAAGGTTACGATCTTGATATAAGCACCTCATCCATTATGTGCATACATTTGTCAGTATAAACTAAGCATTGTATTGTGTTGAAAAGGCAATTAATTCAGTTATAATTAAACGAACATTGGTTGCGCGGGTGGTGATAACAATTATTATAATCAAGGTTGCGGTCTTGATATAAACACCTGACTCATTAATTACTTACATATGTCAGTATAAACTAAGAATTGTATAGTGTAGAAAAGGCAATTCATCCAGTAGAACGGTTTCTTCCTTATTGGGAACTCATCATGTACTGGCTAGCGGCATGATGGCTCAGTGGTTAGAGCACCAGATTCCGAAGCAGACGTGCCCAGGTTCGTATCCTGTCCGCGGCAAATTCTGGCCAGTACTTGATGAGTTCCCAATAAGGACGAAACCGGTCTACTGGATGAATTGCCTTTTCTACACTACACAATTCTTATTTTATACCGACATATGTAAGTAATTAATGGGTCAGGTGTTTATATCAATACCTCAACCTTGGTTATAATAATTAATTCAGTTGATTGGCTCCGTCTGGTGCTCTAACCACTGAGCTACCCTACCATGCGCACACACAAAAACACAAAATTAACAGTAATATACTAACTAATGTTTTTTAGTTACCCTTTCCTTTTAGTGAAGCCTATATAAAAATAGTAGTCTAACTTTGCGTTTATATCTAGATGTAATTGTTAAAAATAGTTACAAATTTATTCAATATGTCATAGCTAGTTGTGTTGTTATGCGTGACTGGAAAGATGAATGAGATTCGTATTTTTCTCAGGTTTTTAATTTCGATTTAAAAAAATAGAACTATAATTATTATTAGGTTCGTTATCAACATCAATTAATTAATTAAAACCCTGTAAGCAGAGAATTCATGCGTCACTGAGATTGTACATTTAATTCAGTTTGACCTTGCTTAAAAATTGTATGGACATACACGATCTAGTCTTCATCCAATTGCGTCATCCAGAAGGAATATATATAATTTCGAGGTTGAATTCTCATTAGCCGACGGTAGAATCACACAAGTTACTTATAGGCCAATGATCTTTTATCAAAACCTGTAATAAAAAGTTATAAGCAAAGTGTGCTTGCGTCACTGGATTGTTCATTCCGTTCTATTTGGCCTTGCTAAACCTCGTATGACTATAAATGACCAAAACTTTCCCTAGTTGCGTCATGCATAATGCATATATATATATAATTTAGAGGAAGAATTCTCATTAGTAGACGGCAGAATTATTCAAGCACTCTAATAAACCAATTAACTATAAGTAAAGCGTGACAACTTTAGATTTATCTAATAATATTTTATTTAACTGGGCACACAACATAAATAAAAAAAAACATCATTTGCATTTACAGATATCAGTTATCAGAGCTAGATAACACCCTGAATAACAATGGGCAAACTACAATTCAGTTATAAGATATGACGAATGAAATATGCGATCCCATACCCAAATAGTTTCGTATAAGAGGAACTTGTCTAAAATTAACTACACAGCTATTTCTATTTTTAACAATAACTGATTGCGCGGGTGGTGGTAAAAATTATTTAAATCAAGTTTGCGTACTTAAAGTAAACACCAATCCCATTGTATTTAACCAGTCGTCGAACAACATAACAAAACTACCGCCAGCCGCAACGCACTGGCGCGTTTCGACCTTCCATGATCATCATCAGAGTACGACGGCAAACTGACCAGCGAGGATCAAACCACATTTAATATATATGGAAATCAATTTTAAATATGCGGCTCTCACATCTAGCAATCTCACATACATTGAACTTGACTGGAAATGTCGGCTGCACAATTTCTATGCATTCACGAACATTAACTGTTTGCAGCTTTCGCCAAATATACATATATAGACAATACAATTTTACAATAATTGATTGTGCGGGTAGTGGTAACAATTCTTTAAATCAAGTTTGCGAGCTTGAAGTAAACACCAATCCCATTGTATTTAACCAGTCGTCGGGCAACATAGAAAGACTACCGCGAGTCTCACGCACTGATCTCTGTGTTTTCATGTACCGTATTTTTTCAGCTTTCACAACGCGCGCATTATAGGTATGTTTTATTGCATAACGTTTATAAGTACTGTGAGCCCTATAGTCAACAAATACCATATGTAGGAATCAATGGTATTTTACATTTTGCTCAATTTGGCCTAGCTAACAAATCTATGGAATAAACGAACTAACCTGCATCGAACTCAGTTATACTTAATGCATAGATATATTGGAGCGGCGGGAACCTCATTAGCAGACGAAAGAATTAATCAGGCGGCCTCAATATCTCATCATTTGAAAATATAGCAACCACCACGCTTAACATATGTGGGATAAATCAGGAAACGTCTCACTATGAACAATCGGAGCTGCGCTACATCCACGTCAATATTGTCATTATTAAGAATAAATGAGACCGTTTAGTTGCGTACATGATTTACAGTGCATTGCTTGCAACTTTAATTTTTAAATCCATTTTTTGTCGGACATTATTTCAGGTCGATTCTCGAGATTATTAAATACGACTTAGTGTTCAAAGTAGCCACCTCGAACTGTTAATATGACACAGACACAAAAGTACTTGTGGTAGTGATATGAAGTGAAGCCTAATAGCTGCGTGTTATTGTAAGTATAGTGTCATATGAAATGTTAGTTTATATTGACCATATACTATATAAAAAACTGAAATTAAATTATATATATATATATATATATATATATATATATATCATAATTTCATAATAAGGACGATAACGATCTACTAGGTGAAATGCTAACTGATGCATTGTTGGGTTTATATTGACAGCATATATGTTGTCAAATTCCTGTCCTTAAACTTGAATTCGATATAACTTCCATAAGAGGCATGATATCTGCTGTATAATGCCAGATCCCAGGTGACTAACTTAACTGGTTCTTAATTAATTACAAGTAGATTCACTCTGACGGAAAGACTATCCGAACGCATAAGTTGGGATATGACAAAATTGCATGCATTTACGGGAGCTGTGGCGCAGTTTATATAATCCGCCCGAGGTAAGTAATTTGAATTACTTGAAGAGTTCCTAATATGGACAAAATTCGCGTACTGGATGACTTGAGTTTTCAACTTGCTGCAATGTTGAGTATGGAAAGAAAATATATATATATATATATATATATATATATATATATATAGACAGAAGCCTGTAATTAGACGACGATTATATATATATATATATATATATATATATATCATATATATACATATATATATATATATATATATATATATATATATATATATATATATATATATCAAATAGCTTGTGAAGAATATTACATTGTTTTTATCCTAGTGCGTGCAATATTAAAGTAGTTGAGTAATTGGTCTCTTTCAGTCTTATGAGAAGGTAATAAAACTGTAGCATATCTTTAAAAAAACTGCTGAGTGGCCTTTTAAAAGACCTTTTGCTGTACATAAAATTAGCTTACTCACACATAAACGCGAGAGCAAATGACTTTAACTTATCGTGAATTCTTAAAATAAAAACTACATAACTGCGATGAGCTTTAAAATTTCCCTTAAATATCTCATCAAATCTGCGGCAAAATTCGGTAGTTAACTTGTTAACGGACCGCGGCGAATGATATCAGTATCAGCAGGTCTCAAATAGAATTAAGAATAACTTCAGCAATTAACGCCACAGTTGGAACGCATGAAGTTCGCGACAAAATGAAACAAAATATAATTGAACACTGGAATATAAATTTCGAATGAATCTTATTAACTTTTATTTATCTCATAAATAGTTGTTAACATAGTATTGCTAATATTATTAATGAAATCTTTGGAAAATAAACAATTATAGAATTCTTGTTCTTTTTGTCCAATTACAGCTCAGTTATATTATTGACTTTGGAAAATAACTCTTGATTAAATATCTTGTTATCTATCAATATATGAATCCTAACTATAAATCTAATCATTTAACTATCAATCTGTATAGAAATATAAAATCTTTTTAAAAATCTAATTATCTAGTATTAAATATGACTTTCAATTTTGCCCAATATATTGGTGGATAGCTATATCCATTTATGTCTATCTATAGATTCATATAACTATCCCGATTTCATTACTTCTAGTCATCTATAAACATATAATTTAATAATAAAGCACACGTTCCACACATTCAACATATCCGCATAAATATGCTATTAATGCATTAACAGTCTTTCGTGGTGTAGGTTGATCGCGTTTTTTATTTAATAAACTATTCGTCTATCTGTCCATCGTAATAAATAATGATCTATTTACCATTCAGTCAATCTATCTACCAAGTTATGTACCTGTATTTCTACCAAATCGATGTATGTAAATTTTCCGTCTATTCTTCTTCTATTATTTCTATCTATCTACCTAAATAACTACCTTATCTATAAATTGAATTATAATTTTGTATATATATATATATACATATATATATATACATATATATACTATATATATATATATATATATATACATAAATATATATATATACTGGATAGGATAAATCTGAATGGAAGACTGACCAAAAATATAAGTTTATGTTTAACTAAAATTTGCATGTAATTTGAAGCTTCGATGGTATAATGGATGAGTTGCAAGATTCTTTAAATAAAGTTTGCGAGCTTGAAGTAAACACCAATCCCAAGTTGCAAGATTGACGAAAATGCCTTAAATTTCAAATCTCAGCCGCGGAAATTCTGCCAATAACATGATGAATTCCGAATGAAGGCGATAACTGTCTATTTGATGAATTTTATTTGCATCTTACGCAATTTTTAGTTTAGACGGACAGTTTAAATATATTTTAAATGAAGCATTTGCTTGCGCAGTGCTGTCCTTCTTTTTGTAGATTTGACCGCATTTTTCTTGTGCGGACAATTGGTAGCACTCATAGGTCGGTAAAATCTTGAACTTTTTCCATCTTCAGATGATGTAATTTTTGGCCTCAGTTGATGGGTTCTCACTTGTCCCTTCTTCTTTAAGCCTTCAATTAGCTGATTGTCTGAAAATGACGTTGGAACAAGATTTTCCATTGTTCTTTCACCAAATTTTCGAGCCCGAATTTCCAGGCTCATCTTCAGGGTTGACTTAATACGCACAGGAGTAAAACACAACTTGTGGCAAATGTGGTATCCTCATTCAAGACAGATATATTTATATTTATTTTAATTCAAAATGTATTTTTAATTGTCTTCCTAATATCCGGTCTTCATACCTAGTCTCTAATACTCAAATGTATACAAAAACTTAGCCTTGTCCCCCTCCGCGCACACAACCACCTATAAACATGTGTATTTTACTAAAGTGACATTTTATTGAATAACTATAAGCACACCTAATGGATTGACATACACGCCAATCCATGATGTTTATATTTAATTTCTGTTCCGGACGCATAGAAAGATCAACAAAATTTTGATTTCAATCCTGCAGTAATCCTCACATGCCCCCAGTTTACCTAATCCCATCCAGATTTAATATATATCTATATATCCATCATATATATACATATATACGTGTATACACCATCTATATATAATATGAATATCATACAAGCAACACTGTGAGTCCCTCAACGGATAAATTATATCAGTTTAAATATATGTATCTGTTATTGAACATGCGGAAGACATCGATCACTGTTTTTAATTCAATCAATCAGCCAATTTAAATAAATTGTGATGGGTGTTTGTATCAAATTCGCAAACCTGCTTAGCATAAGTTTTCATCACTACACGCCTAATCATTGAATAATCTACTTATCTGAGTTAACGCCAGTCTAATAAAACACCATTTTACATATTATGCAATAAGAATGCAGATAATAGATCACTTAGGTGGACAGTGGATGCGAACACCTTGTGGCACCCCACATTGAAAAGGTAATTTATCTATTCGCTGTCGCGCAACATGTCTCTTTTAACAGATCACTTTCCCAGATTTTGTGCACTATAAACGAAATTTTAAATATATCTGACGAAATTTATTCTTTATTATAATTTTATCCTTCTACTTGCTACTACTTGCAATTTTCGTTCTGCCTACCTTGCCGTGTATGGTATTTGCATACTCGATATTTTCGGCTTGTACGAAAGAGAATTTGCTCATATTTATGCTTATATATATTTGTTAATTTATTACCTTAATTTATGGCTCAGTGTTTCGGTGAATTTCTACACAGTTTTGGTTGTTTAAGGCGCATTTAGCAATGTTTTATGACTATACACTATTGATTTGATTGTTGACGATAATAAGGACAGAATATGTTGAGTTTTTTTATGCTGGTGCCAAAGATGATGCTTTTAAGAGTGACGCGGATGATGGAAGTTAGCGAAGCAAAGACGATGGCAAAGATAACTGCTCAACAGTTAGTAAGCTAACTAATATAGCAACCTATTCAGTAGCTTCCAAATTAAATGCCGTCTAATCGCAGTAGAGATTAAATAACCCATTTGCTGCATTTTATTTTGCTGAAACTAGAAAGAACACTTTATCCAAATTTAGGCCGTTCGTTAAGAAAGAGTACTTTTTTCATTCACTTTCATTTAGTCTACAATTGCTTGTTCATTTATATTATGAATTTGAGTAGTCGTGTCTGTCTGCATTTGTTGTCTATTTGGCAACAATTTAAATCAATTTGATGAAATGCAGACAAATACCGATCGTTTAACTAGTTTAACACAACACAAAACAAAACTGCTGTTAGTCGCACGAACTGACGCGGTGGTCACCATCAGAGCACAACTGACAAACGCGAATCAAACCGCTATGCCTATGAAAGGTAATAGAAATCAGATATGCGGTTCGCACAACTCGCATACAAGACACATAACTGCAAATATCGGCGGCACGATAAATATGCTGTCACGAATACCACAAAATTTAAGTTAAATCAAGGTTGCGATCTTAATGCAAACACCAGTTCCATTTATTATAATCAAGGTTGCGATCTTGATGTAAGCATCTGACCCATTAATTACTTACATATGTCGGAATGCATTAAGAATTGTTTAGTGTAGAATAGGCAATTCATCCAGGTGATCGGTTTAGTCATAATTGGGAACTCATCATGTACTGGCCAGAATTTGCCGTGGATAGGGCTCGAACCTGGGCGCGTCTGCTTCAGAATCTGGTGCTCTAACCATTAAGCCACCCTGTCGCACCTATTATTATAATCGAGATTGCGATCTTGATATAAGCACCTGACCCATTAAATACTTACATGTCAGTATTGTTTAGTGTAGAAAAGACAATTCATCCAGGTGATCGGTTTCGTCCTTATTGCGAACTCGTCATGTAATGGCAAGAATTTACTGTGGACAGGGTGCCTCAAGGGTTAGAGCACCAGATTCCGAAGCAGACGTTCCCAGGTTCGAGACCTGTCCGCGGCAAATTCTGGCCAATACATGAGGAGTTCCCAATAAGGACGAAACCGGTCTACTGGATGAATTGCCTTTTCTACACTATCCGTTTTTGTGCTCAGTGCTGTCCTTCTTGTTGTGGATTTGACCGCATTTTTCTTGTGCTGGACAATTGATAGCACTCATAGGTACATTTTCAGATGATGTAATTTTTGGCCTCAATTGATGGGTTCTCACTTGTCCCTTCTTCTTTAAGCCATCAATTAGCTGATTGTCTGAAAATGACATTGGAACAAGATTATCCATTGTTCTACACACTACACAATTCTTATTTTATACTGACATATGTAAGTAATTAATGGGCCAGGTGCTTATATCAAGATCGCAACCTTGATTATAATAATTGTTATTACCGCCTGCGCAACCTATGTTCGTTTAATTATATACTAGTTCCATTTGCCAGTATAAACTAAGCATTTTATAATATTAGGAACTCAGTATGTTCTGCCCGGAATTTGCCGTGGATAGGTTTCAAACAGTTGCACGCCTGATTTGGAAATTGTTCTCTAAGCACTGATCAGTTAAAAAATAGTCCATGCTATTAGCTTGCGCTTTCTTTATGTGGAGCCTATACGACATCAATTTAGATCCGAAGATCCATCTATCCAGCACAAATCTGTCATTACAGAACAGATAACACGATGATTACTGAAGTGTTATTTGAATTACATTTTGCGCGGGCGGTGATATCAATTATTTCCATCAAGTTTGCGAGCTACGTATAAGCACCAGTCCAAAAACATACATTATTCATTATAAAACAAATATCTCAATGATTAGAAAGGGAAATGTGTCCAGTAAACGGGTTTCGGTTTTATTAGTAACTCATAATGTACAGTCCACAAAGAAAATATGCCTCAGTTCGAGTTACAATCACAGCAATATTGACAAATATTTGTTGAGGGCCCAACAGTGATGAAACCGGTCTATTTGATGAACAGCATATCCTATCTTATGCTTTGTTTAATATATACTGACAAATATGCATGCAATAAACTTCTGCTATAATATATCAACTAAATATATATTAAAATATTTACATATATGCTCGAATTCTAATTATGGCCGTTGGTTTATTGCTGAACTTATAAATGGAACCATTGACGATTAATGGAGCAAGTAATACTCATTAGAAGACATATACCTAATTGCACTTTTTGTCTCGCCACTTTGTTTTTTTGTGCATTTAGAACCCAATTTGCCATAAATAATTATTTAACAAGATAATTTGAGCCATAAATTTTCGCCTGTCTGTTTTACTTTACATGCAGATTGGAGTGTAGCGGTTACTCCGCCATCTCCTATTGAATTCGCTTGCAAATTTTTAACCAAGCCTTGTTCTTCAGCAGCATTTTTGAATATATTAAAACAGAATTTTTCACTGTGTGGACATTAGTTCAATGTAAGATAAGACGTATTGATAAGGCTACTGACATTGGACAATGACAAATCCATGTCATCTTCATCCCAGACATCCTATTTGCATACTTTGGTAAAAAGAAAAATTTCAACTCTCACTTGCCTCCATTTCCACCCCGCTTTCATTTAAACCTTATTCCCTAAAATAAAATGAGCACCAGCTAGTTTATTTCTCGTTAGTAAACATTTGTTTGTTTAAAGATGACAATCAGTGGATTGATGCTTTGGCTTCATGCATGAGCGCCTATCATCTTAATGTGAGAACGATATGTGCCGCTGTTGATGTATTACACCTGAGATCTGCCACAACTCAATGACGTCATTAGATTGGCTAAAGATGAACCAATTTAGCACGTTTTCAAGTTATCTCAATTGTCATAAACTTGCACATTTCTGGTGGATAAGTGAAACATTTTTCAACACATCCAAGAATGCTCCTCAGTAATATATTTTGTTTAAAATGTTAAAATGTACTGGGATAGCGACGTGTAACACGGGGAAATCGGTATTCTGTGCTCTGTTCTACAATTCTAGCATTGCTCAACCTCACCTAATAAATTTACCCGACTGATCTGTGACATCCAACGGTACTTGTGAATTTAACAATGAGTGTGTCTTAACGTCTGGTGTCCACGAGCAGGTCATTAATAAGGCCCAGCTATGCGACAAATATCCTAATTTAAACAAATTAACAATCGAAACTCTAAATTTGTGATGAATAAAGAATCAGATTTTTACTGACAGGCGAAATGTTGCCAGTACTTACCTGGAGCATGATTAAAATGCTCTTTCTTGAGAGGCAATGATGGGGCTGTAAATTTTCCCAATCAGTTTCGCAAAGATCCGATTGATTCCCATTTCCAAGTACGCATCTGTTTTGTCTTCATCACTCATACCAACCACTGGATATGAGGTGCGACCTAATTTTCGTAGATCTCATTTCCAATGGTTGGTATAAATGATGTTGAAGCGTTCAGAAGAAAGGAAGGAATACGCACCAAGCCTGATCGAAGACAAAACAGATGCTTACTTGGAGATGGGGATCAATCGGATCTTTGCGTAACTGGTAGTGCAAAGCATAAACCCACGAACGCAAAACGCGGAGATTCAACATTTGCAGCTAGCACTTCAAAAGTATTCAAATGATAAGACTTCCGAGAACCAGCAGCTGTTACTGACTTATAAAAATGCCAAATTTTACTGTGTAACAACGAGCACAGACAAAAATTATTTAATAGTTTTTTTGAGGTTTATTTGAACCGGTGTTGCGTTTCATGAATCTTACATCTTTTTAATGAAGCGAACGTTCCCACCTAGATTGAGCAAGAGGCATCAAAATTCCTTAAACATTGCTGAAAAAATATATTTATACATACATATAACATATATATTATATTATATATATGCATATATATATATAAATATATAAATATATATATATATATATATATATATATATATATATATAATAATTTCTATTATTATCCTCAGAAATAAATCAATTAAAAATTGCTTCATACATGTCACATATGATATAACAGCGACATTTTCCTACTTTTTCTTTTTATTTATTCTTCACGAACAAGATGGCAAATTTGTTGTTGCCATCATGATTCGCAAGATTGTCTCATCCATCATCAGTTGCGTTTACGATTTTTCTCTGTTTTGGCTGTTAAGTCAAAATCGATCAAAACGTATCACTGCAACGTAAACAACAGAAACTGCAGATTGAGTACTTGACATGCTTACATGGAGATTGTACTTTTATTAATGTTTGCCTTTAATCGAAATGAAAACCTCAAAATTTAGTATAGTACTTTTATGAATAAAGACGAAACCAGGCTACTGGATTAATTGCCAGTATGTATTAGGTGTTGCGAACCTAGTAACAAATTAGTTCAGTTGTGACCAGAAGGCTAAAACAAAGGCAGCATGAACGGAAAGTATAATCACATGCACATTCGTTTCGGGCTTACTGGCGACTCATCAGTAGGAGCCGGTATTACGCCCTTAAAACACTATATATTTGGGTGAAGAATGTGGGATAATAGGACGGTACAATCTCCTAGACGAATGCGTAAGGCCAGAGAGTATGGATTTACTGGAGTAACAGATGTTCAGAAATTGTTGTAATTCTCAATTTCGGTGAACTATAGCATAAATTGATATTCATCATGTTGGTATCATGTACCGACTCGGAAAACATATTAGTATCATGTACCTTTTCGGTACAATAATGTTGGTATCAGTTACTAACACAGTAGCCATAGTGTTAGTATCCTTTACAGACTCGGTATATATATTATATAGTGTGAGTTAGCATTGAAGTCGCATTGTCGTTGACTTTAGATGATGTTAGCTTCACTATTGCAGGTTTAAACATTCGTCTAGGAGATTGTACCGTCCTATTATTCCACATTCTTCGACCAAATATATAGTAGTTAAAGGGCGTAATACCGGCTCCTACTGATGAGTCGCCAGTAAGCACGAAACGAATGTGCATGAGATTATACTTTCCGTTCATGCTGCTTTGGTTTATCCTTCTGGTCACAACTGAACTAATTTGTTACTAGGTTCGCAACACCTAATACATACTTGAATATATATTAGGTCTCCGCAACAAACAGTATTTTACCGAATGAATTGTCTTTATACACTATACAATTCTTAGTTTATACTGACAAATATATGTACTTTTAAATACTGTTTCTATCAAGTTTGCAACCTTGACTGTAGTATATATCATCACCGCACACGCAACCAATATTCGTTTAATTATAGTAAACTGCTTGTTTATCGATTATGTTCTTAATTGAGCATTGGTCTCGCAGGCGGTGATTACAATTAATTACATCAAGGTTACGATCTTGATATAATCACCTGTCCCATTATGTACATAAATTTACCAGTATAAACAAGATATTGTATAATGTAGAAGAGACAATTCAACTAGTAGATCAGTTTTGTCCTTTTCGTGAATTCAGCACGTACTGTCCAGAATTTACCGCGGACAGGGCTCGAACTTGAGCATGTCTGCTTCGGAATCTTTTGCTCTAAACATTGAGTCACCCTGCCGCATTTTACACACAATTTTCAGTTATATACGAAATAATGTTTCCCGGATAGCCTTTCCTTTATGAGGAGCCTATATAGCATCCCTTTAAGCCTAATGTTCCAACTAACAATCTTCAATTTTTCGACATAGATCGGACACAACGCTACCTGAGGTAGTGGTATTGAATTGAAACACCAAGTATAATTGCAGGCAATGTGCGGTCCAAGAATATTATGGAGTTGTCCTAAATGCTGATGCAAATTGCGCGATGCTGTCTTTCTTGTTTGTATTCTCGCCACCGTTTTCTTGTGCGGGACAATTGATAGCACTCGTAGGTCGGTAAAATCTTGACTCGTTTACATTTCCAGGTGCACCAGGTTTTGGCCTTGATTGATGGGTTCTCAATTGTCCCTTCATTTGGAAACCGCCCATCTGTTGATTGTTTGAAAATGTAAAATCTTGTTCCAATGTGATTTTCAGATGGAGGGCTTCAAAATGAAGTGACAAGTGCGAACCCATCAATCAAGACCGAAAACCGGTACACCTGGAAATGTAAACGAGTCAAGATTTTACCCACTTATGGAACTGTCTTTTTGGCTTTAAACTAAATGGTTGTAGGTTCGATCAATGCCCACAGTGAACGTGGATACAACTGAAATGTGCAATCCTGACGAAAACACGGCAAATAGATTGATTTTGTTTGCTATCTTTTGAAATATAAAGTTTTCATCAAAATTATATTTCAACGAACGTTTTCCTGATTTCTATTACTTGCCAATATTTAGTTTGATGACCGGACATTGGAGAGACTCGTAAATACCCAACAACAATGCTCAGATAATTTTGTAACATCCTATCACGCAAGATCTTATTTATTATAAACGATTTATTTATATATAAGAATTGTCTTAATAATTTAAATCCATATATATTTCTGTATATAAAACGAATAATTAATTTTATTCAACGAAATTATCAAAACCTGTATTAGTTATTATTCTAAGTCATCAATTGCTGCGTAACATTTTTCACAACAATGAAAATCAAGTTAGCCAACATAAAATAAACGCCAATACCATTTTATTTAACCAATTGCACAACACAGCTGAGCGTTCGACAGTCGCACAAACGGATGATAGTTTAGCTAAAGCGTATGTCTGGTTAAATTAAAAGGGATTGGTGTTGAAGGAGAGCAACATGTTTTCCTTCTTGCTCCCTATTTTACTGGTACGCGCTTATAAATGTTTTGTCGGCAAACTGAGTTTCACAAACGAATGAAACGGCAAAAGGTCATGATACTACTCATCGGCAAAACTGTCATGATAGTATGCAAATATCTACATTTGCATATATATATATATATATATATATATATATATATATATATATATATTGACTAGGGGAATGTGCTTTTTATAGGCTCAATATGGTAAAGACTCAATTATTTTTGAAACTAATTCCACGTAGATCCTTTCAAAGGGGATGTCAAAGGTGTCAACTGCTGTTATACAAACGCAAGCATATACATATAGTGATAAGAAAGATGGTTTCACTGCAGACACCAAGTTACTCGTGTTCTTATTCCATTCATCCAACCATATATCCTAGCATCCTATTCGACACTTTTGCCATGTGTACAGTTCACTCAGGGGTCACAATTAGAATGTGTGTGTGACTCTCTCTCTCACACTCCACATCTCTACATTAATGTCAGCGTTGTTTAGTTTGATCTTCATTCTGGCAAAATTAACCTTTTTGATTAGGCGCTTAATAATTTACTGTCCAAAATAATCAAACTTTCGAAGAATTTTGTTTGTTCACTAATCAACAGTTTTCTCAATGAGTGCTACATGCATATTCAGATACACGTATGACTTGTTTTGCTACACAAAAAAAACTTTGCATAAATTTATTTCGTTCATGTATGATAATTTGGTTGACAGGCCCTCTCACATCTCCACGCCGGCTCTGTTCAGTACAAAAATTGTCTAAGTGGCGACGTTGATATTAGAATTGAATGAATTATGATTAATTCAGTTTCAATGAAAGTAAGAGAATACAACCGGCCATAATATTTTACAAGACAATCCCATTTTATCACACAAAAATACACCTAGGAAGAGATCAAGTTAATAAATTTCTGATATTAGTATAAATTGGCGGTACTATCTAGAAACCAGACAGCAGTAAATGTAAGCCGATAATGCGTCATATCAAACATTACGCTAAAAAAGCACTCAAAAATTCGAAGAGAGTATGATACACAGTAAGATCTAAGCATTCGGAAATTTTACTGCTTAAAATAATTTGCCACAAGTTGTGTTTTATTCCTGTGCGTATTGTGTCAACCCTGAAGATAGGACTGGAAATGTGGTCTCGAAAATTCGGAAGAAGAACAATGGAAAATCTTACAGTTAAATACTGTTTGTTGCGAAAAACTAATATACATGCAAGTATGTATTAGGTGTTGCGAACCTAGTAACAAATTAGTTCAGTTGTGACCAGAAGGATAAACCAAAGGCAGCATGAACGGAAAGTATAATCTCATGCACATTCGTTTCGTGCTTACTGGCGACTCATCAGTAGGAGCCGGTATTACGCCCTTTAACCACTATATATTTGGTAGAAGAATGTGGAATAATAGGACGGTACAATCTCCTAGACGAATGTGTAAACCTGCAATAGTGAAGCTAACATCATATAAAGGCTACGACAATGCGACTTCAACGCTAACTCACACTATATAATATATATACCGAGTCTGTAAAGGATACTAACAGTATGGCTATTGTACCGTTCTATTATTCTACATTCTTCGACCAAATATATACTGGTTATAGGGCGTATTACCGGCTCCTACTGATGAGTCGCCAGTAAGCACAAAACGAATGTGCATGAGGTTATACTTTCCGTTCATGCTGCCTTTGGTTTATCCTTCTGGTCACAACTGAACTAATTTGTTACTAGGTTCGCAACACCTAATAAATGGAAAATCTTGTTACGTCATTTTCAGACAATCAGCTAATTGAAGGCTTAAAAAAGAAGGGACAAGTGAGAACCCATCAATTGAGGCCAAAAATTACATCATGAAAATTCAAGATTTTACCGACCTATGTGTGCTATCAATTGTCCCGCACAAGAAAAATGCGGTCAAATCCACAACAAGAAGGACAGCACTGCGCAACAAAATTCATCTTTTAAAATTATATATTCTTTGTTGTGCAGTGTTAATACGTATGTAGTTGTGTATTATGTATTGTGTATAATGTAACATTTCATTTCGTGACTGCTAGCGACTCATCAATAGGAGCCGGTATTACGCTCCATACCCACTATATATTTGGTCAAGAAATGGACTGTCTATTTGTTCCATCTTTTTTGACCAAATATATGTAGCACGGTCCCTATCAGGAACATTTTGATTTCTACATTTGAAGAACTATATTTTCAGTGTGACAGTTAAGCTGATTAGTGCTCAAATCGCTAAGTTAAGAAAAGTCTTCATATTCGTCAATGTAATTTTTGCAGAACAGACTTTTTAGTTTATTTAAATTCTTCAATTTACTTCATTTAATTACTAGCTAACAATTTTGACTGCGTGCCGACATGTTGTAAGCCTTGGAGTTCAACTGAACCTATGCGTTTTGCAGAAACATTTTGTACAAAATTTGAGGCAATCATAATACAGAAATTATCTTAAGGCTGATTATGTCTTTTTTTACTTTGTAAGGACAGCATGCCATTAAAGGTGAAGCCAATTTTGAATTTTACAATTCGAAAATATTGATATTACAGAAGAGACATCAGGGCCAGTAAGCACGGAACTTAGGTGAACATGAGAATATGCCTTCCTTTCATGCTGACTTTGGTATATCCTTCTAGTCCTATTTCCACTACTTTGTTACTAGATATATATATATATATATATATATATATATATATTCAATTTAAGCGGAAAGTTGCATCAAACAGCAAATGCAAGTCGTCCAGTAAACCAGTTTTGTCATTATTGTGAACTTTTCAAGTACTGTCGAGATTTTTCCGCGCATATGCTGAGGCTCTATCCAATGCGCTACCCGTGTCGCATATACGTTCAGTTTATTATGAAAAATAAATATAACTAAAACTCTGCCATTACACATCAAGTATAATTCTTCATAACGACGAATGCATAAATAGTATGGCCTGTACAAAATTTAATTAAATTTTAACTTTGCGCATACCCATATATCAAAAAATAAATCCAATAAAGTAAGTGCATACTCAAAATTTTATTATAAATATTATACATGTATTGCAACGATAAACAATTTTTGTAAATTGTGAAGAGTATATATATATATATATATATATATATATATATATGTATATATAGTATCATAAATATAACTGAATTTGCTACAAATATAATTTATACCAAGAATACTCAGTCCTGCCCATAAGAATTCCAATTTAAGTAACATCTAGGAACCCAGTAGATTTTTTAATAGATCATTAAAAAGGGCTGCTAATCAAGCAGCCTTTAACAAAGAAACTGCCAGCTAGATATGGTGATATGAACACAAGCTTCAAATTCAGGCATTTTGAGCAACGGGTATTCATGTCTACATCTCGTACACAAAATTAGAAGCAGATGCCACGAAAAATATGTTCGAGTGGAGCCTTGTAGCATATTACTGACAACTTTAAGCTTACCGCTGAACCACTCTTGGACCAGCTTGCGTAAAATTGGAGAGTTGCGCTCCAACAGTAAGTATCTGGCCTCGCCGGTCACCTTGCATCATTCTTCCTGGTGCTAGTGCATGTTGACAGGAAAATTGATGATAGCCATTAGTGCAATCATTTAAAGCATAATTTGTATCAATGAGCGGTATAATTGTACATATTTAGTACCAGCAATAATCAAGTTTACGCTGCCGAGATGATTGACTGAGCGCGACGACCTTCAGGTCAGAAATGTTTTCACGAATACGGGACTTCGCCTCTAGTGCTAGCAGGTAAATAGGTCAATTATTCATGAACACCTAATAAAAAAATTATTCCTAAATGAGAAAGACATAAACGCGAGTGATCCATACGGAAAGTTATGGTTTCCATCTTATAACAGATTTTTGCAAAAATTCAATATAATGCAAAGCTCAGGCTTTTATTACTTCACTGCTTTATTGGCCCGACTTAGGTAAGCTGTTAAAGTTTTCCAAATTAGTCTTGTGTGCTAACTTCATTAAACTGATAAAATTCAGAATATATTTATATACGTAATAGTTGGAAGTTAAACTCTGAAAGCTGATCACACATGCTGCACTCAGGTATTCTAGGCCATCGTTATCATTGATGACCTTTTGGTAACATACTACTTTCATTATATTTTCCTACGATAACATAACCTAAAAGATCATTAAAAGGAATGTAGCTACAATACAAAAAGTCTGATGCTAAAGTGAAACACTAAAGGGTCTTCGCGATTCTGAACTAGTGTTCTTAATATGAAAAAAGAATAACAGGGTATGGAATGTACATTCACAAAACAAACTAATAGAGAAAGGTTGTATTACATCATTCCGAAATATGATACTTGCACGATAGGAATATATTGCTTTCTAAACATGATTTGATGATCAAGTGTTCATTTACAGCCCACGCATTGCTATGGATCAAAGATTTTGAGAAGGGTCCGAGGCACGACTGGAGCCTACTGTGCGAGAGACTCCGATCTCCATTTTATGCGCATGCCTCTATCGTCTATTTTAGAGAGGTTCACGGCAGTGCATTCAACATGTATGTGCGGAAAATACACTTTTTCAATGGAGTAGGATATCGGTCATACAAATGCGCTGAGATGAATTGTGACGATGCAAAATTACAGCCAATTTATCATTATTTCTCAACTGAAAGCATATATTCATCTTGCCCAATAATCGTTTATATTTTAATTCATCCCACTGCCGTCTTTCTCGATAGCAGTAACTTGCAAATTGTTAAGTGAAATTCTACAAAACAATCAGCATTCTGCACTTGTGCAATCTTCTGTAAATTATAAAACACCGAAAAGTCAAAAGTGACAAAGTACTCGACAGTTTAGTAATATTCTAACTGAAATAAAAGACATTATTAACAAAATCAGTGCCAATCATAACCGACAACTAAAAACGCATTCATTCTGAAGGTAGGCCGAAATATAGCTGAACAAGTATAAATTACATCCATTCACAATGTGCTCTGGCTAAACGAAGCATTCGAACAATAGCAGATTCTTTGTTTCAAGCATTTAACATGAATTGCTACCGAGAAGTCCAACTTAGTGAGCCAATCCACAGATTGGTGCAATCATGATCCACAACCGCAACTTTTAACGTGGAGAAAAACTTCTCTATGAACCACAGATTGCACGAGTTGCGCAATTGATACAACAAATAAGGCATACCATGCTTACATGAACCAACAATAGAAAACAAATACAGTAACGAGAAAAAGACAGCGACTATAAGAGCAAAACAGTTTAAATAAACGAATAAATTAAAAATAACCATTTTAAAAGAAACTTGTTGCATGACAGGGTAGAGATTAATTGCCTTATCCTTGTTGTGCGCATCGAGGTATTTGCATCTGCTGTCTTCAATTTGACTCTGGACTTATCGGCTTCCCTCTTCAATGGAAAGCACTTCCGATAAAAAAATGACAATCATTAAGTGAAGTGATAAATTGGGTTTAAACTGTTTAATTTGCACTTTTTGATACGCTTATCTAGTGAGTCGTCAGTATTTGCCATCAAATCACTGGAATTTCAATTCGATGAGTGCACACGTGCAACCACCCACCCCCCACACACAAAACAAACACCACACACACACACACACACACACAAACACACACACAACACACACATACACACACACTTACCTAGTGAAACCACAGTTATGCTTAAGAGATCTAGAAAAAAATACAAATGCAACTGTTTAAACTAAATTTACCACTTGATTTCGTGATTGTCAAATTGTTTGTAGGACCAGCATTCGTTGAAAAAGACTGCCGAAACTTTCAGCCAAAATATTCGGAGTAAAATTGAAGACAGTGGATGCAAACACCTTTTTGGGCACAACAAGGATAAGGTAATAAATAACCAGTTTTTGTTAAACACCATAAGTGCTCTCCGAATACGCAAAACCTAAGAACAACCAAATCTCACAAACGTCGAACAAATTGAAGAATAAAGAATAAGATGATTAGATTACAGTCACACAGAAACTACGTTCTGCAATGAGAGAAACTATTGAGGTAATACACTCGAAATCTGTGTTTTTAAAAAACTCCGAATACAAATAAAAACGAAAATAAGTTAATTGTAGTCCATCGCTCAAAGCTGAATATCTACAATTATTTTCTTTGTAAAATCCATACGAAAATTGAATCACAGCCAAAATGGCAAAAAACCATACAGGAAAGCAGAATAAAGACGACAAAAAAGACAAATAACTATCTACGAAAGCGAACTATCTTTAATGAAATTGGCCCGAGTAGTAAATCATAGATACAGTTAACAGAAAATATTTTAAATGAAAATAAAGTGATCAAGTTGTGTACGATAACATGGTTACACTTGTGGTTGCCATTATTGCCCATACGGGTATGAACAACCTCCAGGCGACTGCTGACTCCGCTGATTCTTTAGTAGTTTAAATTAGATGCCTTGTTTTGCTTTATAAGGTGCCAGGCTATTCTGAAGTCCAATGTGCGGAGTATGGATTTCGGATTAAGTACTTAGCTCGTCTAAAGTAAACAGAAATATTGGTTTGAAACACAATTATAAATTAGCAAGTATTCACATGCTACTTACAATAAATAAGTAGGCAGACCAATTATTTTAATTAATAATATATAATACATCCGCATAACAAGAGATCCGTCTGGGATGAATATTTGAGGCCCAGGCGCAAATTTACTAATTACAGGCTGTCGATATCAACAGGAATACTGGTTAGATTTGCGAGAGATTCAATTGTTATTTGCTTTTGCTTCACCCCATGTAACTGATAATTTGACAAAGTAATTACGCGATACTTCGCCAAAACGATATGCTAAATTGGCATGAGTAAAAGGAAAGAACGCGTATTGTGATTACTGCTGCCCAGCGAAAGATGGTACTGGGCCCTAAAGCCACTATATGTGTGGTCAAGTTACAATCGAGAAGCAATTTCTTTTCCAAGATGCTTCAAATTCGAGTATATCACCGCTAAATGCGTAGAGACGGTAAACTTCATAGTGTCTAATATATATTGATCAAGTGTCATACTGCGAATGGATAGAAACTGCACTCTTTATATGCTAAATCTTAAACATTTTCTCTCTCTCTCTCCCTCTCTCTCTCTCTCTCTCTATATATATATATATATATATATATATATAGGTGTGTGTGTGTGTGCATACACACAAGAATAAATGTATACTGTAATGCTATTTTTATTAAGTTTGATTATTATATAAAACTGTGCTGTGAAATCGAGAAGTGTGATATTAAAAATGACTAATAGAAAAAATACACGAATAAAATTAATGCGTCGCCATCACCATTGTACTTATGAATAGGTGTTATTTATGAAAACAATGACGTAAAGTATGAAAGCCCCAGAAAATGACTGACATAATATGCAATAGACAAGCATTTGGATTTTATGTTAGGTCACTGCAGGTCAGTCTCTCTGCTAAGTCAGGAAATAGTAACGAAAGATCAATGGAATCTTTGTCTACTACATCAACGTCTTTGGAACTTAATTTTTCCAAAGATTTCTGTGGTTTAATGAAGGTGTCTTTGTCTTCTGCTGAGTGATCGGATGATAACGTCGACTGGGCACACAGCAAGAGGTTGGCAAGTGCTGAAAACGGACGAACCATTGGGGAGCGAGCTACGGCCGGACAGGTTAGTCGTAGTTGGTTTATACGCTGTGCTCGTCTCAGATGTGGCGGCTGATGGGCGTCTGAAGCCAATCTGCGTCGACGAGCGGTATTTGCTACGGTTTGCCGTACTAAACTGGCTAGAAGGCCACGTGATCGGCTCACCTACACGCCAAAATACAAAGAAATATGACTCACATAGACAAAAAATATTGATGATGATAGTAATAAAGTACTCCGAGTTACTAATCTCGTCATTCGACAAAATCATAAATATTTAAGTCAAGTTTGCGATCTTGATGTAAACACCAGTCCCACTATACACATACATTTGTCACTATAAACTAAACATTGTACAATATACATCAAGATCGCAACCTTGATTTAAATAAATGTTATCCCCACCCGCGCAACCAATCATAAATAATTGCGAAACTCAAATCGATTTAGTACTCGTGTTGATGGTATTTCACATGGTTATGCGTATGCTTGGTATCTGGCATATCGTAGAGGTTGACGTGACATCAGAGTTGCGATTTTTGCGCATTTTAAACATTTATTTACAAATTTCCAACAGCTTCTGATAATTAGAATTCAGCTCATCGAAAACACGCGGAGAGTGTGCTATATGTAGCACGAGAAAAGTCTAACACGCTCATTGGTTCTTCAAGCCTAGGGTACTGAGCAGATATTGCACACCAGGCGTTGGAAACCCCACGTGCGCAGATCCAATGATACATGTGGCATTGCACAAGTTGTGCACGAGAATATTATACAACTAAGCTAACAAGAAAAAGAGTCAGTTAAATATTGTTTGTTGTGTAGAACTAATATATATGCAAGTATGTATTAGGTGTTGCGAACCTAGTAAAAATTAATTCAATTATGATCAGAAGGATAAACCAAAGACAGCATGAACGGAAAGTATAATCTCATGCACGTTCGTTTCGTGCTTACTGGCGATTCATCAGTAGGAGCCGGTATTACGCCCATTAGCCACTATATATTTTGGTCAAGAATGTGGGAAAATAGGACGGTACAATCTCCTAGACAAATGTGTAAACCTGCAATAGTGAAGCTAACATCGTATAGTGCACGACAATGCGACTTCAACGCTAACTCACACTATATAATATATATACCGAGTCTGTAAAGGATACTAACACTATGGCTATTGTGTTAGTAACCGATACCAACATTATTGTACCGAAAAGGTACATGGTACTAACACTATGGTTTCCGAGTCGGATATGGTACCAACATGATGGATATCAATTTATGCTATAGTTCACTGAAATTGAGAATTACAATTTCTGAGCACCTGTTACTCCAGTAAATCCATACACTCTGGCCTAGATCGATATCAGTTATCACATTTCGCGGTAAGCATGACATCATTCAATTCAATATATTACAGTTAAATACTGTTTGTTGCGAAGAACTAATATATATGCAAGTATGTATTAGGTTTTGCGAACCTAGTAACAAATTAGTTCAGTTGTGACCAGAAGGATAAACCAAAGGCAGTATGAACAGAAAGTATAATCTCGTGCACATTCGTTTCGTGCTTACAGCCGACTCCTCAGTAGCAGCCGAAAATACACCCTTTACACACTGTACACTTTGGTGAAGAATGTGGGAAAATAGGACGGTAAAATCACCCATTCGAATGTGTAAATTTGCAGTTGTGAAGCTAACTCCAAATAAAGTCTTCAACAATGCGCCTTCAAAGCCTACTCACTATGTATATATATATATATATATATATATATATATATATATATATTATTTCTCACCTCCATAACTATAGTTGGCATCCACAAAATTACGTCAGTTAACATGACTAGTAACTTCGGAAGAAAGTTATTATCAATGCTGTAAATGGGTTAGCTATTCGTGCAAACACATGTACATCATCCTATCACTTAACACATGCAAGAGGAACTTGACATATTGTCACTTTAGTTTCACTTAGACGGATACACACTAAATGCTTAACAGCTATACATAAGCAGACAGACAATTAAGCGACGCACTACTATCTAGCGAAACGTCAATAATTGCAATGCGCCTTCAAAGCCTACTCACTGTATATATATATATATATATATATATATATATATATATATATATATATATATATTATTTCTCACCTCCATAACTATAGTTGGCATCCACAAAATTACGTCAGTTAACATGACTAGTAACTTCGGAAGAAAGTTATTATCAATGCTGTAAATGGGTTAGCTATTCGTGCAAACACATGTACATCATCCTATCACTTAACACATGCAAGAGGAACTTGACATATTGTCACTTTAGTTTCACTTAGACGGATACACACTAAATGCTTAACAGTTATACATAAGCAGACAGACAATTAAGCGACGCACTACTATCTAGCGAAACGTCAATAATTGCAGAAAGCGGATCAGTCATAAGCATAAAAGAAGCCATTTAAACGACATTTCTCACTTCCATTATTATTTGGTGTGATAGGCTGTCGATCGAAAAAGATGCAGGGAAATGAGTAACTGCAACATCTCAAAAGAAAATGTTGACAATGATATCAGCAATCTTCTTCAGCAAATCAAAGATCAGGTAACTGTGAAAGCTTTACCTCAATTAAATAAATTAGAATCAGTTGAATCTCAGGCAAATCGGCCGTGACAACATATTTTAATCGAATAAATTGACTGATGTTAAGCTAAGGCTTGAAAATAGAGTGCATACTAGCAGCAGGTCAGTAGAATCATGTTATGAAATGAAGCAATCCTAAAGAAGGCCGTACCACAAGTCCTGAGGTTAATGGGCCGGCTTCAAACGCGCGTCCTGCAACTAGACGCAGCACACCTACTCGACAGAGTCCTGGTGCGCCGCTCATTTCTTGCAATAAAATACACACCGGACAGTCGAACATTTGGGAGGAGAGTAGAAGACGCACACCATTACCAGCTGCAGGTTCACAAATGCTTTGACATTGGCTACGATCAGAAGATTGGCATGCTATACACAAAAGAACGAGACAAAAATAAAACAATAAACACTGATTCAACCATATCATTAATTGATGAAAAAGACTAAAATAACTCATGACATTAATATTCATATTAATTGCAAAATATTACAAGATAATACCATTTTTAGAAAACCTATCAAACGTAAAGTGTGTAGGATCACCGTCACAGTAAAATAGAAATTCGCAAATAAAACTTTTCTTCTCAATCTCATCATTCTTTATATATATATATATATATATATATATATATATATATATATATATATATATATATATATAATGGAAGACTTGTCTTTTTCTGCATTATCCAATGCTTAGTTTATACTGATAAATGAATATGTATTAGTGCTTATATCAATATTAAAATCTTGATTTAAATAATTATCATCATCGTCCACAAGACCAGCGTTCGTTTAATCACACAAATGGAACATATAATGGACTAGGAAGTTTAAATAGGTGAAATATGACTAGACACGTTTCGCATGACTGGAAAGTCACCATAGTAATGCCAGTGCATGAAAAAATTGAAATTGTTTGCAAAAGTCTGGAAAAAGTTTATTTATAAGTATAGCCTCGGAATAGAGAAACACGCTCGCACACATAGCCTTAATTTAAATTGAAATTTGTTTTGCTGTTGTGTGGAAAACCTCAAACTAGTTTCAGTAAATGCTAAATATTTATCAATTTTAATTTAAGCTAGATGTGTGGGCATGCATCTAAATTTGGAGATAATTGCAACAAAAAGACGTCCTGAAATGTGAAAACAAAAACAATCTGTTCGTTAACTGGTATTACCATTGTGCTATCCAAATCAGTTGTAAAGCGATGTTCAGTTATGTTTCTTCTGCTTAACCTCTACGGAATAATATTCCTTCGAGTAATAATTCATATCTAAGTGTGACATCCAATGACTTAGTCGATTCTAATTTTGCTTTACTACGCATTCTTGGATAAGAGATATTTGTTAGCTCGTCAAACAATATTTAGCGCGTTTCTGATATAGAGCCAGCTACAATTGATAAGAAACCAGTAAGCAGTACACAGATTCCACAATGGGAAAACACGTTTTTCTTTCACGCTGCCTTTGTCAAGTTCTCCTAGTCCTACATGACCAAATGTGATTTAATTCATAAATTGCATTATTGTCATTTTCGTTGTCTGACAATGTTCAATTAAGCCCGGAAGACGATCAATAAAGCTTATGGCCGCAACATAGTCAATTATACATTTTTGACAATTAGTTTAAAAAGCAAATATATGTGGAAATCACATCCAGTAGATCAATAACAGAAATGCTTATTTTCATAAAACTACCGACATTACGATACACGCCACACTCTACCGTGGTCATCGTTTAAAACTTCGACACACCTAGTCTTTATTGTCAACTGGAGTAGAAGAATATCACTTTAATACGAATAGCAACAATGTGGACAAATGATCTAACGAAAAGGCATTCACGAGGTAATCATGCAACATATTGAACCAGCACAGAATTACATAGTCGAAACACAATTCAAGTACCAGTAGCAGAAGCTGAAGAATCCAGACAAGCTTTACCGACAGTTTCTGCATTGGCCTGATTTTGCACCTGATCACGGGCAGGCCCTTGAGACCACATGGAGGACTGTAGGCGTTCGGTTAGCTCAGGACGCCAAGTCAACGGTCCATCTTCCCAGCGCTCCAACCACACAACAGCAACACGGCCACCTGTTGGATCAGCGCCTAAAACAAGAACAAACCCACACACAATTAGATAACATTCGTATGCTTGTCGCGAGTTTGTGGATACTTCAAACAATTTATTTCTATTAAAAAAATCTAGTAGCTTTCGTACCTTCGCAAGGAAATAAACACGATTTAATTAGAATAGATCTGTGCATATCCAAAATTCTGTAAAACAGATTGAACACAGGGAGCTTTATTAGATTTTCCTACTCGCGTACTACTAGCTTCAATTATCTTTCAAAAATAAGCATCCACCTATTAAATGTTTGTAAGCGGTTGAGTTTTTCTAGGCGAGGTAATATAACGCAATACACGTATATAATGGCCATAAGGTATAAGGGATAGACTCTGTCGCCAAGTGTATTTAGGCAAGTTGGACCGGCTATGGCGACATAAGCATTATTCCAAGATTGAAACGGCCATTCTTGGCCGTACGCACATATTCCAGCTTGTCAAAATTCAGATGTAAATTAACATGTGACTAATGCCCAGTTGGTACACGGTCAAATACATTGAAAATTCCAAAATTTTAAATGAATAAGAATAGAGTTTATACAGCACTATTTAACCAAAAAATCAACATGAGACAATCGGCAAGCAGGGTGCAAATCAGAGGCATTTTGAATTCTTCCATAAAGACAAGCACATCAAAGAAACGTCGCTCATGCGATTTCGTCCTTATCGGGCACGCGCCAAGCGCTTACCGGAATTGACGCGTCGAAGGCAAATTTGTTTCTGAGCCCTGAAATTCATTTTCTTTACCACTAAGCCAAACATTGCTTACTATCTTCGGATATTTGACAATTTATTTTTTCATTGGTTTTAAATATATATATATATATATATATATATATAATATATATATATATATATATATATATATATATATATATATATATATATATATATATATATATATAGTCAAATACTGTCATTGTAATTGCGATACTAACTAAAGGCAATACAATTAAACAATAATTGATTGGGCGGGTGGTGGTAACAATTCTTTAAATCGATTTTACGAGCTTCAAAAGAAAACCAATCCCTTTGTATTTAACCAGTCGTCGAACAACATAACAAAACTACCACCAGTCGCACGCACTGACGCGTTTCGACCTTCCATGGTCATCATCAGAGTAGCAAGACAAACTGACTAGCGAGGATCAAACCGCATTGCATATATATGAAAAGCAAAATTAGATATGCGGTTCTTACCTCTAGTAGTCTTGCATACATTGTACGTGACTGGAAATGTCTGCTGCACAATTTCTATGCAATCACGAACATTAACTGTTTTTAGCTTTCACCACAGGCACATATATATACATAATAGTATTAAACAATAATTGATTGCGCGGGGAGTGGTAACAGTTCTTTAAATCAAGTTTGCGAGCTTGAAGTAAACACCAATCCCATTGTATTTAACCGGTCGTCGAATGACATAGCAAAAATAAAATTTCCATCGCATACAATCAACAACAACAATTTATGAACACCTGTTACTCCAGTAAATCCATAAACTCTGGCCTTGATCAATATCAGTTATCACAATTCGCGGTAATCCTGACATCATTCAATTCAATATATATCAGATAGATACTGTTTGTTGCGCAGAACTAATATATATGCAAGTATGTATTAGGTGTTGCGAACCTAGTAAAAATTAATTCAATTATGATCAGAAGGATAAACCAAAGACAGCATGAACGGAAAGTATAATCTCATGCACGTTCGTTTCGTGCTTACTGGCGATTCATCAAGGATAAACCGCGAAATGTGATAACTGATATCGTTCAAGGCCAGAGTGTATGGATTTACTGGAGTAACAGGTGTTCATAAACAGTTGTAATTCTCAATTTCGGTGAGCTATAGCATACATTGATATCCATCATGTTGGTACCATGTACTGACTGGGTAACCATTGTGTTAGTACCATGTACATTTTCGGTACTATAATGTTGGTATCGGTTACTAACACAATAGCAATAGTGTTAGTATCCTTTAAAGATTCGGTATTTATATTATAAAGAGTGAGTTAGCGTGTAAGTCGCATTTTCGAAACTTTAAATGATGTAAGCTTCACTTCTGCAAGTTTTCACATTCGTCTAGGAGATTTTTCCGTCCTATAATCCCACATTCCTCACCAAAATATATAGTGGTTAAAGAGCGTAATACCAGCTCCTACTGATGAGTCGCCAGTAAGCACGAAACGAATGTGCATGAGATTATATTTTCCATTCATCCTGTCTTTGGTTTCTTCTTCTGGTCACAACTGAATTTATTTGTTACTAGGTTCGCAACACCTAATACATACTGACAATTCATCGAGTAGACTGGTTTCGTCTTCATTCGTAAAAGTACTATACTAACGGAAAGTATAATCTTGTGCACATTCGTTTCGTGCTTACTGGCGACTCATCAATAGGAGGCAGTATTACGCCCTTTACCCACTATATATTTGGGCGATTAATGTGAGAAAATAGGACGGTACAATCTCCTAGACGAATGTGAAAACCTGCAGAATGTATATAAAAATAATGACAGCTAATATCTGAGTTATGGGGAGCACCAAGTAGAAAATACGTTTTTATATTACAAAAAGGCGGAAATGCTGAAGTCCAACGAAGCGCGAATTTAGTTCTAATCGGCTCCCATCCGTAGGAATGGGCACTGCGCTCAGAATCTACCATTCTGAGGTGGTTAAACGAACATTGGTTGCGCGGGTGGTGATAACAATTATTATAATCAAGGTTGCGGTCTTGATATAAACACCTGACCCATAATTACTTACATATGTCAGTATAAACTAAGAATTGTGTAGTGTAGAAAAGGCAATTCATCCAGTAGACCGGTTTCGTCCTTATTGGGAACTCATCAGTACTGGCCAGAATTTGCCGCGGACGTGCCCAGGTTCGTATCCTGTCCGCGGCAAATTCTGGCCAGTACTTGATGAGTTCCCAATAAGGACGAAACCGGTCTACTGGATGAATTGCCTTTTCTACACTATACAATTCTTAGTTTATACTGACATATGTAAGTAATTAATGGGTCAGGTGTTTATATCAAGACCGCAACCTTGATTATAATAATTCTGAGGTGGTGTTTCTTTGGCCCGAGGTTGTGCAGTAATAGAGCATGTACTCGAAAAATTACAACATTCTGAAACGATTGAAAAATTAAGGCAATTAAACAATTATTGATTGCGCGGGTGGTGACAAAAATTCTTTTATTCAAGTTCGAAATTATAAAGTAAACGCCCATCCTACTCTATTTAACCGTCTATTTAACCAACTGACGGTAGTTTTGCTGTTGTTCGACGACTGGTTAAATACTATGGAATTGGTGTTTACTTCAAGCTCGCAAACTTGATTTAAATAATTGTTACCACCACCCGCGCAGTCAATGATTGTTTAATTGTATTGCCTATATGTGTTTGGCGAAATATGCAAACAGTTAATGTTCATGAATGGAAATTATTTTGCGAAACTGGATTAATTGAAATTACCTGATCTGCGTTTTGACTAACGCAGCTTTTATTGTTCTAGTAGTTTTCTTTCTTTAAGATATTTCAGCTACCTTTATCGGTAGCCTTCTTCAGTTGGTCCATCCTCACAAGTTTAACAACTGAAACTAATGAAGCAAGCGCGTTAGTTCTGCTGAAGTATAAATAATATAGCTAGAGAAAATAACGCGATTGTTTCATTAGTATCATTTTTGATAAGCTAATGTTCGTGACTGCATAGAAATTGTGCAGCCGACATTTCCAGTCAAGTGCAATGTATGCGAGACTGCTAGAGGTGAGGGCCGCATATCTAAATTTGATTTCCGTATATTCAATGCGGTTTGATCCTCGATAGTCAGTTTGCCGTCGTACTCTGATGATGATCATGGAAGGTCGAAACGCGTCAGTGCGTTGCGGCTGGCGGTAGTTTTGTTATGTTGTTCGATGACTGGTTAAATACAATGGGATTGGTGTTTACTTCAAGCACGCAAACTTGATTTAAAGAATTGTTACCACCACCCGCGCAATCAATTATTGTTTAAATTGTATTGCCTATATATGTATATGTGGCGAAAGCTACAAACAGTTAATGTTCGTGACTGCATAGAAATTGTGCAGCCGACATTTACAGTTCAAGTTCAATGTATGCGAGACTGCTAGAAGTGAGAGACGCATATCTAAATTTGATTTCCATTTCAATGCGGTTTGATCCTCGATAGTCAGTTTGCCGTCGTACTCTGATGATGATCATGGAAGGTCGAAACGCGTCAGTGCGTTGCGGCTGGCGGTAGTTTTGTTATGTTGTTCGACGACTGGTTAAATACAATGGGGTTGGTGTTTACTTCAAGCTCCCAAACTTGATTTAAATAATTGTTACCACCAACCGCGCAAACAATTATTGTTAAATTGTATTGCCTATATATGTTTATGTGGCGAAAGCTACAAACAGTTAATGTTCGTGACTGCATAGAAATTGTGCAGCCGACATTTCCAGTCAAGTTCAATGTATGCGAGACTGCTAGAGGTGAGAGCCGCATATCTAAATTTGATTTCCATATATATTTAATGCGGTTTGATCCTCGATAGTCAGTTTGCCGTCGTACTCTGATGATGATCAAGGAAGGTCGAGAACGCCTCAGTGCGTTGCGACTGGCGGTAGTTTTGTTATGTTGTTCGACGACTGGTTAAATACAATGGGGTTGGTGCTATACTTCAAGCTCGCAAACTTGATTTAAAGAATTGTTACCACCAACCCCGCGCAAACAATTATTGTTAAATTGTATTGGCCTATATATGTTTATGTGGCGAAAGCTGCAAACAGTTAATGTTCGTGACTGCATAGAAATTGTGCAGCCGACATTTCCAGTCAAGTTCAATGTATGCGAGACTGCTAGAGGTGAGAGCCGCATATCTAATTTTGATTTCCATATATATATTGAATGCGATTTGGTCCTCACTAGTCAGTTTGTTGCCGTACTCTGATTGCGTGCAAATGGTGGTAGTTTTGCTGTTGTTCGACGACCGGGATTGGTTTTTACTTTAAGCTCGCAAAATTCCAACGTGTTTGTGATTCCCTTTCTAACGTTTTTGCGTGTTATTTCGCTCGCTTTCGACTGGACTCGCCTTTTACTTTGGTTTATCTGGTAAGCAAAGGCGCGTCAAAAAGGAACTTATAAATAGGTACATAACACAGATACAACGAAATACACTGTATCCACATTATTTACCCATAAGCACTTAGTCAGGGAATGCGTGTAGAAATGTATACGAAGACTCTAGCCTACAACTGATACGATATTGTGTCAGTTTATGGTGGAGATATTGGCTTTTAATGAGCGCGGATTGTGAAAAAACGAGAAAACGGTTTGATCCAAATATCGTACAAATAATATAAAGAATAAAAATATATTTAGGTGAAAGTTAGAAATCCATTTCGACGCAAAAGATATATATATATATATATATATATATATATATATATATATATATATATATATATATTAAATGAGTGTGGATGATGTAATGTGTCAATATGAATAAAAACATAAGTGGTTCCTGAAACAAAGTTCAAGCATTTCAGACAAACACCAATCCCATTTTATGTAATCATCCACACAACATAGCTAAACTACCATCAGTCAAGTGTACCAACGCGTTTCAATCTCGTATTGGCATCATTAGCGCACGACGGAGAACTGACTAACGAGTAACAAATCTCAATGCGCATATAAGGTCTGGAAAATCAGATATGCGGCCCTTACCCCTAATAGTATAACAATTTTTTTTGTAATCTCATGTCTGCAAGCAAACTTGAAATAGTTGTAATCACCGCACACGAAAACGCTAAGCATATATATATATATATATATATATATATATATATATATATATATATAAGCATATCATATAGTCCGTTAGTACAACATTACCTGCACAGTGAGTGTATTGCCTAACGCCTGCTCCTACAAGTAAGTAGCCAAAAAGCACTGAACGCGCACGTCAGTAGAATTTTATTTTATTTTTATGCTTATTTTGGCATATCCTCTAGGCCTAAGTAAGCCGACTTCACACATGTTACGCCATGCTTAATGAAAAAATAGTCCTCGTTAAGCAAAAATGAGTACAATAATAAGACACACGAACCTGCTTCGCCCGCAGCAGAACTGACGCTTCGAGGGGCTGTCTGAGGAATTGTCGCTGGCAGCGTTTTACCTGTGAAATGTAGAAATATATTGAAGAAAATGGCATATATTTAAATTGTCACAAACAACGAAGATTCGGTATATCAAATCAGGAGTTGATTCGTCACCTTACTCCGAAGGCTTCCACATGATTCGTATTAACCACTGGAAATGATGGTCGATCTAATCTTGGTTGTCTGGCGACGTTTTGATACCTCATATCCAGCACCATCTTTAAGATTCTAATTAAAATACAACACAATACTCATACCACAAGATTTAAGCAAAATCTGGTTAAATCTGGTTGGCGAACAGTGTACTGCATGTTATTAAAATCCTGAAGTTGGTACTGGAAATTAGGTACCGCAACGTCGCCATAAAACAATGGTTAGATCGAACCTCATTTCCAGAGGTTAGTACGAATAATATGGAATCCTCTGAGGAGAAGGGTATAAAGATATGTTCCTTAGTAGATACTTGAGGAGACCATGCGAAAGAAATATTTCTTATATCTGATAAAATTTCTTTTTTTTGCACACAGGAAGGGTACAATGAGTTATTATTATTATTGTTGATTTTATTATAATTATTAATATTAATATTAATATTATTATTATTATTATTATTATTATGCACATCAGTATAAAATACAAAAGTGACTAATGTTTCACTGCCATATAGAAATTAGATCAATAACAAAAAAGAATAAATTTTTAAAAGTGGTAATAATGACATCAATAATAATTTAAGCACAATCTATTAAAGGAAAGAGTTTAATGGGGGGAATCTAGTAACTATGATTCTATTTACCAAAATAACACTGATGTGATGCAAACTAAATATCTACACAACAACATTACGGATAAGTCAACTTTGAACCATCGAGATGGATATTAATAGTGCAATTCGTGAGTCTGTCTCGTAAACCCGGTTTAATCGAGAATTTTTAATGGCGTGGCAGTCTCCTTAGAATCAGAGCATAATTATCGCCTTCATACACACAATGACCAGTCTGCTACCTTTGGCACTCATTGAGTATTCCAGTGAAAATGCTTTGATTTCGACCATGTAGCCTCAGGCTTGAAAGTAATCCAATGGGCGCCAAATAAATTGGATAATTCTTTATACACCAATGATTTATGTATTTTGTTAGAAAAAAACAAATACCGTCAAAAGTAGAGCTACATTCAGATCCAATCACAGACGTGAAGGTAACTTTAGGACGTTGTAAGCGCTGCTGGGATGATCCCTGGGATCTATCGTCATCGCGATCTGACGATAAACCAGCTTTGAAGACTGACTCAGAACCAACCCACCATGAAGGCAGCTGACTTGGGCAGAATGTAGCCAACTCCGACAGAGCATCTGCGTCGTAAACAATTTGAGACAAGCCATCTGGAGCTGAAAAATGACCCTGGTCTACTCTGGCTGACGTTGAATCACTTAACTGTGAATATTATGCGTAAGAAAATTCATTCAAAGTAATAGAGACAGAAAACTTCGCTATAGAGGAAAGATTGACATCGTGTAACCTTTAGAAAAAACGGCAGAGTGTATATATATATATATATATATATATATATATATATATATATATATATATATATATATAAGATGACAGAAGTCTCCAAACAATGTGAGCGTTTAACACTGCAATCCACACTGGCGCTGTTACCATGTGAAAACGACAACTTTGCGCAACAAGGTGAAACGATCAACTATACTGGGAAAAATAGCACTTGTATATGTAACAGTGAACAATGCGCACAAATGGTTAATTCTCAAGCTATCAAAACAATAATGACCAGATCTCAGACATCACTTTGCAATACTGCGAGAATGACCTTTACATGCAAACACGCATACACACAAACACAAACGCATACACACTCACCAACTAGCCAAAACAAGAAACAGAAGTAAAAACGAGTCAGATTTGTTACCACTAGCATAATCAATTGAAAACCCAAAATGTATAAATATGTATGATTGTAAAAGAGATGATTAGTATTCACGTTATTATTATATTTGTTATTTATGTGTTCTGTTTTCCTAATTATAAGAATACTGTGTTAAATTAAAAAGTCATGGACATTATATATATATATATATATATATATATATATATATATATATACAAAACTAATAATCTGAACTTCGTTTGTAACAAACACTGTTGTATACCCGACGATGTTTCTCTTGTCGATATTTCGGTATTCAGTTTCGAATGCCTTATTTATAGGAATACTCAAAATATCAAGTTTTTACACAAGATCTTGGTCACAACTATTGAAATAATATATATATATATATATCGGCACCTACTGATGAGTCGCCTGCAATTACGAAACGAATATACATATGAGATAATATATTCCGTTCATACTGTCTTTGGTTTATCCCAATTTGTTACTAGGTGCGCAACACCTAACACGCAAATGCATCTATATTCGTTTTCAGCAATAAACAGTATCTAATAGTTATAAATTTAGTTGAATGATGTGATGATTACTACGGCATGTGATAATTGATATTGCTAAAGGTCAGAGTCTATGGATTTTCTGGAATATCAGGTGTTCAGTAGTAGTTGTAATTTTCAATCTAAGTGAAATTTGGCATACTTATAAACCCGTTTTGTTGGTACCAAATACCGACTTCGCAACCATAGTATTGGTACCAGTTAACGCCTCGGCAACTTTAGCATTATTACACTTTACGGGCTCGTTATATATTATGTATAGTGGGTTGGCTTTGAAGTCGTATTGTCGAAGACTTTATATGAAGTTAACTCCATTACTGGATATATACAGATTCGTATATGAAATTGTACATACATATTTTTTTCTTGTCCCAGCAAATAATTTGAAAAGAGTGAAAGATCAGAAAAAGGCAATAAAATACGTGTTATTTTAAATCTGGACCAATTAATAGATGTTTATCGAAATAAAAGCGGAATTTCCTAAAATATAGTATAACTACCTGCGACAAAATTTGTCGATGTTCATTAGAAAGTAAATTTAAGGCGATTTTACAAAATTTGTTCAGAATCTGACCTCGCTTTAGATTTTGGAAAATATTGCTAGCCAAACTAAGACTGACAGAGGAAATATTGTTTTGAGTATTTTTATTAAACAATAATTGATTGCGCGGGTGTTAGAAACAATTCTTTAAATCAAGTTTGCGAGCTTGAAGTAAGCGCCAATCCCATTGTATTTAACCAGTCGTCGAACAACATAAAAAACTACCGCCAGTCGCACGCACTGACGAGTTTCGACCTTCCATGATCATCATCAGATTACGACGGCAAACTGACTAGCGAGGATCAAACCGCATTGCATATATATGGAAATCAATATTAGATATGCAGCTCTCACCTTTAGTAGCATTGCATACATTGTGACTGAAAATGTCGGCTGTAAAATTTCTGTGCAGCCACAAAAATTAACTGTTTGTAGCTTTCGCCACACATACAATTAAACGATAATTGATTGCGCGGGTGGTGGTAACAATTCTTTAAATTGAAGTAAGCACAAATCTCAGTGTATATACCAAGTCGTCGAACAACGTAATAAATCTACCGCCAGTGTTTTTAATAACTGAAAGCTCTATACGCATATATTAACTTGAAATCGAAAAACAGGGCTATGATTACGTGTATTTCGTCAGTAGAAGCTAATCATTGCATCAGTCAGCAGAGGCAATTCATTCAGTATACCTGTCTCGTTCTTATTAAGCACTCTTCACGTTATGTCCATGATTTGCAGCGGACGGAAAACGATTCGGAGAACATCTGCTTCCGAGTCTAGAATTGCACCAACCGCGTCATATACAACAGGAAATTTAAGCAAACCAGAAAAAGTAATTGTAACGAGTACTGCAAGCTTTAGCCGAATGGTTTAGCATGGTTGCGCACAAATCAAAGAAAATGAAGCTGAAGCACTGTACGTAGAAATAATTAAATTGAATCCCATTTCAAAGCCGTAATTATGAATGCTGGTGAAGACTTCGGAAGAAAGGGACGAATCCGCACCCAGCCAAAACGAAGACCAAATCAATGTGTACTGGGAAATGGGAATCAATTGGATCATTGCGAAGGTGACAGTGCAAAACAAGAACCCGTGAACGCAACTCGCAGAGAGTCAACATAGGAATCTCGTATCGCGCACCCATCATTGAGCGTTTCCCACTTAAAACAATCATACGTTACATAATTTATGTAAATAGTTGCTTATTACAAGCAATAAATTTGTTTTAATAAACTAGGTGTACATTATTCAGTACACAAATATGCATAAACCGATATTTATATCTCTCGCTTAATGCGATTCAGTGTGTATAAGTTAGAATTTACCATTATTTTCCACTAGAATTCGTTTGCTGCCAGCTAGGTGCAGGTTGTTGCTCTTTCATGTGCCCAATGAATGGTAAAATTCGGCTACAGCATGAGCCAATCGCTGATATTACGAGTATTGGTCAGACGCTATGGAAGGACTGACCTAATCATTCGGAACGGACGAGCTATCTACAACGTTGACACGCGTAATAGCTTTCTGAAACACTACCAAAATCAAAGCTATCGTTGTACCCTAATCAGACACAGCGATCAGGCAACATCGAAGAACAGCCATCTGGCGCTCAACTGACAATAGCCACAACTAGAAAATACAAGGGTATTTTATACAACCTTGTCCAGGCGGTAATTTTTTAGTCGTAAATTCTTTATTTCTAAGCAGCTAAAATGACAAACAATGTACTTAGTTTCAAGATGCAGAATGTTTTGCTCTGAGAAATTGGCGGGTGATAATATTGTGATATTTTAAACATTTTCGAAAAGCTTATCAGCGTGTTATCACCAGGTTTTCTCCAGAAAGATCCATTCGTAGGCGACTGACAACAGGATTAAAAGTGATCATGATAATTATTGTACATATCAAACCTGCAATGTTGAATTTATTCAACTCTAGTAACTTTAAACAAGATAGAGTTAACAGGCAATTGCTAAACAGCCGATGGACATGTTACGAATAAATTTCAAGGTGGCTTCAATACAAACTAGACGGGAAGGCTAAAAGGTGATTTTATAGAAAGTACCAAAGCCAGATTTAAAGATGATAATAAAAACAGGTTTGAGGTTATCATCCTGCTAAGAATAATGCTACTTAATGACATCGAGCGTACACCAAATAGATTGGAAAATAAACAGTACCAATTTACCAATCAATGATTAAGCAGGCGACAAAAAGTAATGAAGTCAAATTTCATTAGTTAAGATAAGCACCAATTCTATGTTTAATCAGTTTCACTACCGCAAAACCACGATCATTTACACGTAAGAGCGAGTTTAAAACTTATTTGGTCATCCTTAGGCGAACAACCTAGCGCGGATAAAATTGCAATAGTATGTAGCTTTGAAGAGGTGAGGTGCAGTTCTCTCTTAATAGTCGAATATTTATTTATTTATGAACTTTCAAGTGAAAAAGCACTAACAGGCACAAATTAAGCTAACCGTCTTATAGACTTACCTTTCTTGAACATGTGTCGATCTGCTTAGGAAGACCTAAGAGTTTTCGCGCTTTGCCTGTCCAGCCGGGATGCGAGGCGCAATCTACACGCCAGCCCATACTTTCTACGAATTCACGGAATGCCGGCTGCAAGTTCGACCAATTACGCTGTTTATATAGTCGACGAGAATAACAAACAAATACAATAAAATTTGATTATATGATTAAACAGATAATTTAATTTTTATGATAATTAACCAAACATTGCCCATGAAATACGAGCTTTAATAAAATTCATTATACCCTTCCTGTGTGCAAAAGCAAAAATAATTTTTATCAGATAAAAGAAACATTTATTTCTCATAATCTCCTCAAGTATCTACTAATGAACATATCTTTATATATAAATTTGAAAGCAAAACAAGATAGAAATATGTGAACAAAGAGAGTGTGAAAAATAAAAATCAATCAAACTGCGTGCGTGACATCCAGTTTCAAGCTCAATGCTTGTATTGTGCTTCTTTCCTGCTTGCATAAACTGGCTGCAATTTGTTTATCCATAAGGCTTCGTATGTGGTTGCCTTTTTTTTGCATTTAGTAATTAATTTGAATGCTACGTCTAGAGAACATACGTGCGATGTTTCGATGATGTGTTGCGCAATAGCAGACGTGTATTCACCATTTGATTTAAAACAGGCGTTTAAGTTGCAATGTTTAATTATTCGAGTAATTAACCGTCTGGTCGATCGGCCTACGTAAGTTGATCGACAACTTGCGCATATATATTGGTAAATAATGTTTTATGTCGACATTAACGGCTGCTGTTTCTCTTTGATTGCTGGTAAAGGCAAGTGTGTTACCCCAAATAACACTTCGTAGTTTGGCTGCATTAAATGTGCGTGTTAATGCTGCTTTAACTTTCTTTTGTGTCATTCAAAACCGTATCCTTAAATGGGATGTTTAGGTAGACTGTTTTTTTTCTGGCCCATAATACGTCTGTTTTCGCTTTCTAATCTCCCTTTAATAATTGATTCAATTAATTGTCTGGGATAGCTATTAGACATTAAATCGTTAACTGTTTTATTATATTCATTTTCTTTAGAATTCTTGACTAACCAAACTGTCAATTCTTGAAAAGCAACCACGAACTATTGATAATTTATATTGAAATGGCACAAAGCTGCTGTAATGCAAATACTGTGCAGACCATGTTGGTTTAGGGTAAATTGTTCTGTTTAATTCACCATCAGTTTCTTTGTTTAATAATACATCTAGGAAAGGCAGACAGTCATCTCTCTCGTGCTCTGACGTGAAGCCGATATTCTTATGTGCTTTGTTGAAACTTTAAAGCAATGTTCGTGATTGCGACCTGTTCTTAGGTACAAGAAATATATCATCCACGTACCGTATATATTGAGCACATGTACTTAAGTCACTCTGTAATGATGTGTTTTCTAGGTGTCCTAGAAAAATCTCATCCAACACTGTAGATAAGGGGCTTCCCATTGCCAAACCATCAGTCTGTTTGTAGATGCTTCCATTAAAACGAAACCGTACGTCCTTCGTGCATAATAAGATAAGCTAGCGTAGAGTGTGACCTGGCACCGGCGATGGTAATATTTAATATATATATATTCTCTTCATAATGACCATTGCCTTTGAAAATTACACAATAGTCTAAAGACCCAACGTATATAGAATTTCACAATTCCTCAAATGATCTATCTCTGTATTTTCTCTCACTTTATATATATATATATATATATATATATATATATATATATATATAATGAAATAATATGAGATTGTTGTCGTGTCTATTTGGAACATGCTGAGTGTAACAGATCTAGCTGTGTACTGTTTAAGCCAGCACAGTATCTGCATATCTCATACATGCTATTATGATCCATATAAAACCTAACAAGTTACAGGAACATTATACTCACCATGTTTCCAACAATTTCCGCAGGCTGAGTTTGTCCAGCTGCCACATAAAACACAAGTAATGTGTCTGTCGCGCGTGTAGCGAGTTTGTCTAGCTTGAAAAGCTGATCGGTCAGACCTTCGGCCCTAGGCATGATCCCACCATCGTTTAAAACTTTTCGACTCAAACTGGTATTGCTTACTCCAGTCGAAACTGACACTGCTGTATGCGTCGCCTGAGCCCCGGAATGTTCATCAGACGGTTTGGTGTAGGATACATCACAATTAGAATTGGCCGGTAAGATAGGTCTTGGAACCACAGGTTCAGCCAACTCAACAAGACAGTGAGGCGAGCTAGGCTGATTCGATAACCTCGAACTGTCTATAACGTCACAATAAAAGTGGACAAACATGATAAAGAACACCGCATGCTTAGTGACCTATGCATTGTCGTGTACGACAATCACCATTACTGACTATGACTGTTTATAAATAAAGCATAAATTAACGCAAAATTTGCTTGCTGAAATAGAAACTGTGGCCTTCTTATAAAATCTAATTCCATGCCATACTTAATCCCGCCAGCAAACCTGCAGTCATTCCAAGTATTGACACGTTTCAACTTGCCTTCCTCCCTATTTGGAGCAAATCAGTTAACTGATTGACGTGAATAAAACTTCTATATAAGTGAAATGTGGATTGAGAAACCGGGATGCAGAATTCACCCTCCAATTGGTCCTAAACACGTAACCTCGACTAGAAAACTGCAACCAACTACACGTAATGACGCGTTTCAACCTTCCTAGAACTTCATTAGAGCACTTACTGACGTGGAAAAAACTAAAATATAATTGAAATATATAACTAAAAGCTAGGAACCACGTTTAACCCGCTAGTAGTCCTGCATACAATGTGCCAACAAGAGGAATGCGGTCAGTCGCAATTACTGACGCGTTTCAACATACCTTTGTTGTAATTTGAATGTCTGACATGGATAAAACTGCACGCGTCAGTGCGTGCGACTGGCGGTAGTTTTATAATGTTTTTCGACGACTGGTTTAATACAATGGAATTTGTGTTTACTTCAAGCTGGCATACTTGATTTAAAGAATTGATACTACCAACCACGCAATCAATTATTGTTTAATTGCATTGTCTATATATATATATATATATATATATATATATATATATATATATATATATATATATATATATGTGTGTGTGTGTGTGTGTGTGTGTGTGTGTGGCGAAAGCTGCAAACAGTTAATGTTCGTGACTGCATAGAAATTGTGCAGCCGACATTTCCAGTCAAGTTCAATGTATGCGAACTGCTACAGGTGAGAGCTGCATATTTAACTTTGATTTCCATATATATACAATGCGGTTTGATCCTCGATAGTCAGGTTGCCGTCATACACTGATGATGATCATGGAAGGTCGAAACGCGTCAGTGCTTTGCGGCTGGCGGTAGTTTTGTTAGGTTGTTCGACGACTGCTTAGATACAATGGGATTTGTGTTTATTTCGGATACTTTTGTGGGTATTTTCCACCGGTACTCAATTCGTCACAAATCTTAGGAACAAGCACATAAAGCAAGGGTGATATTTCGTCAAACCGCTCCATTTGTACTTATAACGGGGTAGACTCTGAATAATTAATTGGCATTTTACTAGGTAAGCGTACGCCACGTATGTGCGTTCGTCCATAATATTTAAGCAATATCTAATTGCGCGAATGGTGGTAATATCGAGTTAAATAATGTTTGCTGGCTTAAAATAAGTACGAGTATTATTTTCAGCCATTCGCACGACATAACATGGTTGAACTACGCAGGAGATAAAAAAGCGAAATCCTGGTCAAAATAAAATCTATTAATCGAATAATCTCCAATATTACCAAGCTTCGCACTGAGAACCACCGTCTACCCACACTTAACCCCAAAAGACTCGGAGGGGGGGGGGCAGCTGCACAATACAATAAGTGAAGCACAAATTGGAACATTTCTCACTCACTCAGTCTAATGGAAACCAATGCAATCTAGAATTGAAGAAATTTATTTTGTGTTGATAGGTATTTACAAATAAAATTCGTCTGTTGAAGCACAAGAAACTTACTCCACACTAGTCAGTGATTTTTTTCACTAAAATAAATTAATTGATATATATAATTCAAACAATTTTGACATAGAAGTGTGATGAAAGCTCAGCAATACTAAAAACACCATCTTACTCTGCTTTGTGTTTAGTCCATTTCGATAGCTGCCCGGAACAAAGTCATGTTCCGGTGGCTCCGTAAGGCACAGAAGACGATTCAAGCTGAATGAGTTGATCTTCAAATAGCCAAGATGCGTCAGTAAGAGCCGAGTTGCCTGCAACTCATTGTTGAGACTGCAAATGGTAAAATAAAAAAACAATTCGAAATAAATCATACAAAAACTACTGCAACCTGTAAAGACAGCTTTCGAGACGTTAATTTTAATCGTATCTATGAGTTCATGCCATGGTTTTTTCATTACAAAAAAATGTAAGCTAAATGTGATATTATTCCTCAACAGAGAGCTAGAGAAGAGCTTTAGAACCACGGCTGAATAAACCAAGTCTTATCACTTATCTATTCGAGTATCAACGAAGACGTCTTAAGGTCTGCGTATTGTTACGCGAATTCAACTTCGCGAATAAGGAAGTATAATCGATAGCCACACTTCTTGCCTTGCCGAAGCTCTCACATAGCACGGAAAAAGGGCACATCTGACGGCGAAACCGATTTTTTTCTTTTCATATAGAGTTGTATCCACGCCAGTACCGAAGAGATTCATGAAAAAGTTAAAACCACTGATACCGATAATAAGCTAGTCATTAGGCCGAACAATATTTTGGTCTTAAACCAACCAAAAACTATTTTCACTTGCGGATGTCGAAGAAAACATTTTATAAACTGCTATTTTCTGTTCTCTCAAATAGTTTAGAAATATTAATTACGCCCCTATGAAACCTCATCCAAACGGAATAGAGTAAGTTACATAAGTAAAACAATATCAGAAATTTTACCAGGGCATAGATACGCCACTGATAGACATAAATGACATTTGATGGCATGTTGGCCTTACAAGTATGTATTAGGTGTTGCGAATCTAGTAACAAATTAGTTCAGTTGTAACCAGAAGGATAAACCAAAGGCAGTATGAACGGAAAGCATAATCTCATGCACATTCGTTTCGTGCTTAATGGAGCCGGTATTACGCCCTTTAACCACTGTATATTTGGGTGATGAATGTGGGATAATAGGACGATATAATCTCCTAGACGAATGTGTAAGTCTGCAGTATGGAAGCTAAAATCATATAAAGTCTTCGAAAATGCGACTTCAACGCTAACTCAATCTACTTATATATATATATATATATATATATATATATATATATATATATATATATATATATACCGAGGCTGTAAAGGATACTAACACTATGGCTATTGTGTCAGTAACTGATACCAACATTATAGTACCATAAAGGTACATGGTACTAACACAATGGTTGCCGTTTCCGCACATGGTACCAACATGATTGATATCAATGTATGCTAATACACACTTGCATATATATTAGCTCTCCGCAACAAGCAGTATTTAAATGTTGATCTTACGTTGGTGGGCGGCAATTCGTGGCGGGATCTGGATACTCTGCCTGCAGACGACGCATCAAACAACGTTGACCAGTTGACTCACAGCGACGTTGTGTCTTAGCTGCCAAGGCCTTGATCCGCTCAATGGTGTTTCTTTCAACACTACCGGCCGGTGCCAGCTGACCAAGGCTCCGGATACTCTGATCTCTGCAGTGAAACCGAAAAACGTGTGTGCTTTTTGCTGATATTCTTGCATAAAAAGATTCATTTTCTAATAGGAAATAATTTTATGTGAGTGGTTATAAAAATTATTCCGCAAAATGCGCCATCTAGGCCGGACTGACCGATTGCTAAGAAGCGAATTCAAGAGTAAATCATCTGTAATAAAGCTAACAAAGGGAAAACAACTTTCGCAATATCTGGAAACATTGTTGACAAACATCACACTCTAAATCAGCCAGATTTCGAGGTGTTTCAAATAAAAACATACGAAAAGTTATACAGTTTAAAAATAATTGATTTCGCGGGTGGTGGTAACAATTCCTTAAATCAAGCTTGCGAGCTTGAAGTAAACACCAATCCCTTTGTATTTAACCAGTTGTCGAACAACATAACAAAACTACCACCAGTCGCAAGCATTGACGCGTTTCGACCTTCCATGATCATCATCAGAGTACGACGGTAAACTGACTATCGAGGATCAAACCGCATTAAATATATATGGAAATCAAATTTAGATATGCGGCTCTCACCTCTAGCAGTCTCGCATACATTGAACTTGACTGGAAATGTCGGCTGCACAGTTTCTATGCAGTCACGAACATTAACTGTTTGCAGCTTTCGCCACATATACACATATAGGCAATACAATTAAACAATAATTGATTGCGTGGGTGGTGGTAACAATTCTTTAAATCGGGTTAGTGCGTTGCGACGGGCGGTAGTTTTGTTATGTTGTTCGACGACTGGTTAAATAAAATGGGATTGGTGTTTACTTCAAGCTCGCAAACTTGATTTAAAGAATACGAAATGTTGTTGATATGAAAAGAACACCAAATCCATTTTTACACTACTTATTCATCATTAAACATGAAGGTCAACTGACGTAAAATGGTCAAATCTCAATTAGAATATGCATTACAAATATTAAGACGTAGCTGACATTCCTTGTAGGCTCACCCAAATAGTACATCCATGGTTTTTCATCAGCACAGTATATGAACAGTCACATCCATAATCTAAATGTATCTCTTTGCATCCATAATCTGTTTTCACCTATCATCATATTCCTGTAGGATATTTAATTACTCACAAATATTAAAATCAAGCTTGTGCATTTTAAATAAAAACCAATTATTTTTAACCATTGGTACGACCAAGCAAAGATATCGTTAGTAAACATTATAGCTGGACGTGATCACATTACAAATATCGATGAGTTTCCAGTAAGGAAAACCGATCTACTAGATGAATTTCTTTTTCTACGCTATAAAATGCTTAGTTTACACTGACAAATGTATGTTCATAATGGAACATGCGTTAATATCTAAATCGAAACCTTGATTAAATTAATTGTTATCATCGCCTTCCCAACCAATGTTCATTTAATTATATAAATTTTTAATTTAATCTAAAGCCTTCTCATGTGGCGTACTTTATGTTCTGCAATGTCAGGTTTGAGATGGTTAGTAGGAACTTTAGTTGTCAAGGGACTCCATAGAGACTTCACATCAAGGTAAGAGTAACGAAGAAACATTAGTTACAATATAACTCAAAAAATTGCATGTAGCATGCAGCAGAGTTGCTCAATGTTTAGACCAATAGATTCCGCAGTAGACTTGCCTAGGTTAGAGCCCTGCCCACGGCAAATTCCGGACAGTATTGGAAGAGGTCCCAATAATAACGAAACCAATCTACTGGATGGATAGCTTTTTCTACACAATACAACTATTAGTAGATACTAACGAATGTATGTAACATATATAATATATATATATATATATATATATATATATATATATATATATATATCTTGAGTTTTACAGATAATTCGATATAAACATGCAAAATAGGATACGTTTTTCATTTGACTTGACGCCTTAGTTTACAATGGCTCTGATTAAATAACCTATTAACATAACACTTAAAATCAAGCTAATCTTTCATGGTAATCATCGCATCACTACGACAAACTAACTAGCAAGGCAAGTATGTATTAGATGTTGCACACCTAGTAACAAATTAGTTCAATTATAACCAGAATGATAAGCCAAAGACAACATGAACGAAAAGTATAACCTTGTGCACATTCGTTTCGTGCTTAATGGCGAGCCGGTATTACGCCCTTTATAGGATCAAACAGCAATGCATAAATAATGAAAGCAAAATTAACTATGCGAGACTCATCTCTAGTTGTATCAAATAAATTTATCTTGACTGGAAATGTCGACTGCATAATTTCTATGCGGTTACGAAAATTAATCTTTTACAGATTTCAATACAAGTATAACATTAATAATATTAGACAATCATTGGTTACGTTAGTGGTGATAAAAATCCATGAAATCAAGCTTGAGAGCTTTATATTAAGACATATCCTATTGCGTTTAGCTAGTCACACATCAAAGAAAAATTATCGGCAGTCTCACATACTGACGCGTTTCGATCTTCTAAGCGACTGGTTAGATTGAATGGTATTTATTTGAAGCCCACAAACTTGATTTAATGAACTGTTGTCAACACTCGCGCAATCAACGATTGCTTAATTACATAATTTATGTAAGCATGGCGAAAGCTGCAAAAAGTTAATTTTCGCAATTGCGTAAAAATTATGCAATCGACATTTCCGGTCAAATAAACTGTACGCAAAAGTAAAAAAGGTGAAAGCCGCGAATTTAATTTTAGCTTTCCTTATTTATGCATTGCAGTTTGATCCTCGCTAGTTAGTTTGCCGTCGTACGTTGATGATGATCAAGGAAGATCGAACCGCGTCAATACTTGTGAATGACGGTAGACTTTCATCATTGTGCGACTGGTTGACTACAAATGGATTTTTGCTTATATCAAGCTTGCAAACATGAATTGAAGAACTGTTATTAACAAACGTTCAAGCAATGATTGCTAAGCCGTATACCAGCACCATAGCTCAGGCAATAGACCAAACAATATTACGACTCCCAGTCTCAAGTCATAATCAAGCCTAGCCTACCTTTAATGTAGACGACATTTCTTGTGTTCTTAAAATCAAATCAGAATCATGAACACGAATTCAAAATCTCAACAGAGCGCACAAGTGTATCAAAACCAATTCCTATTCGATTTTTAAGTCGTCATCGAACAAATCGTCAGCTATAGCTAGAAACGCTACTCACAGGAATCGACCCGACGGCAATTTACCTCGAAGCCATATAGTCCATTGTAGTACTGTAGCTGGACAAAGACCTGAGTATCTTGTGTAAACTGTGATCAAAGGTAGATTTTATACTTTTAATATTAATTGAATAATATAGAAACAATTGAAATACAAAGTTTAGTTTTGAAGCGCAACAGACATCGCACTAGCTGCTGTTTACAACTCCCTCATTCATCAATCAATTAATGAATAAAATATTCGGCACAATTATAAAATGTATTTTAAGCGTTTAAATGGAATCACCGTGAATACTAAAATATAGAATTTTGATTGGTGTAGAATAGTAAAACTTAAACTCAGCTTTCACGAATCGTATAAAATTTCGGATAAGAATATTCCGACTCCTGTGAAAGTACACGATTTTGGAAGTTATTTTCATCGTGCGCATGGGATATATAAGCAGACACATTGAGATATTTAGATGCTGTTTGTGGCTCAGAACAAATATAAATGCTATTATGTATTAAGTGTTGGACATATAGTAACCAATTAGTCCAAATATGACAAGAAGAATAAACCAAAGTCAGCATGAACGGAAAGTATAATCTCATGCACGTTCGCTTCGTGCTTACTGGCGACTCAGCAGTAGGAGCCGGTATTACGCCCTTTAGCCACTATATTTTGGGTGAGGATTGTGGGAAATTAGGACGGTACAATCTGCTAGACAAATGTGTAAACCTATAGTTGTGATGGTAGCTTCATATAAAGTCTTCGACATTGTGACTTTAAAGCTAGCTCACTATATATAATAAATATACCGAGTCTGTAAAGGATACTAACAACAATGGCTATTGTGTCAGTAACCGATACCAACATTATGGTACCGAAAAGGTACATGGTACCAACACCATGGTTTCATGCGCACAGAACACTCTCAATTGCCATAGTTTGTTCTCGGGACCAGCGGAGGGACTTAGCGTGTATCATGCGTCTGGATGGAGTCACAGATCTTCCACCCTTATTACCTTAGGCCATTGTTGAATTTCTTGAAATCAAGGCAGTCATGGCCATATTTTAAAAGAGTGCGGTATTTAACTCAGAATATCAACTCGACAAAACACCACGAAAACCGGTTAAATGCGATTTTTGAACAGAAAAACATACGCTTTCGTTAAATTTATATAGTTGATACTAGCCGGAAAGATGAATTCTGGTGTTCTATCCGTAGGACAAGTGGCATAGGGTTCAGGAGGTTCGGACAATGGGCGACAACAGGCCTCAAGTACACTGCCCCAGGGCAGAGGACGACGACTACTGCGCAAACGACTCGCATCCGAATTCCAATCAGTAAAGGCTTGTTGCTCTTGCTGTTGAAATACAGGAGACTGGCGCATCTTACAAGCCCAAACATGTCTTCCAAATGGACCACGCACAATCATCACAGCTGACGGCATCCTAAAAGCAACGAAATAGCTCATTTATTTCCACTTCCAAATTAGAAATAATATGGACAACATGGGGATTAAAAACAGTAAACTGACTCACCTTTCACCTTCCTAACTTACATCAGAAGAAGAAAATGTTATTATTAATCAAAAATAAAATAAACAAACATAATTCTATAGCCACCAAAAATGATGCTCCACAACTTTAAAAAATTCTTTATGCAACGGAGATTACCTTATACATCTAACACTTAAAATAATATACTGCTACCGCTACTACCACTATCATCACTACTGCTACAAACACCAATACAAAAAAGCTACATATAATATTGATGCTATTTATACCACTAATACTTAAACCACAACTCAGAAAACTAACACTAAAACTAATAATACTACTAATAAAACAGCTACTACTACGACTATAACAGCTACCTTTTCTACTGATATAGCTAATAATAGAATACTACTACTACTACTGCTACTGCTACTTCTAATACTATTACTACTAATACCAATACAATAACTACTACTACTGCTGCTATTATCTTTGCTAATGCTACCGACACTACAACTGATATTACTAATGCTGCTATCACTAATACAACAAAAGTTACAGATAATGTTAATGCTACTACTGCCATTACTACAAATTTTACAACAAACAATAAACTATTAGTACTACTAGTACTGCTACATTTGCTACTGATAGTGCTACCACCACAAATAATAATACTACTACTACTGTTAATAATACTATTAGTATCAAATATAAAACAAAACTACATATAATACTATTGCTACCACTACTTATATCATTAACATTGCAACTACAACAACTACAACTTCAACTATTTCTAGGGTACTAATAGGAACAATAACGTATTAAATAATTAACAAATAAAAGGATGATAATAATAAAAGGAAAAATTATGATGATGGTGATAATAATAATAATAATTGTAGTAGTAACAATAATAGTTATAATAAATAATGGAAATGATATTAATAGTAGTGGTAATAATAATAATAATCGAAATTATAATACAGATAAGACAATATGAAGTTTAAGTAATATTTTGATATGAACGTAACATTTATATATAATATTTTTTACAAAATAAGGTAAAAGATCGTTTCTTGCTATACGATAAAAATCAGAATTGTATTACGAATGAGAGGTTACACTATTTCTTTCATTTAATATGAAGTACCTAGAAGCAAGTAAGTACAATTAGGACATGTGAAGTCAGCATGAAAAGAAGGCATAACCCGATTGACGCTAAAGTTTCGAGCTTACGAGCTGTTCATCAGTAGAAGTCAGCCTAACGCCCGAGGCCCCATACATTATTTGTCAATTTATGTGGAACAAAAAGATGATCCACTTTACATGATTAATTATTAGTGAGTTTCCGATGCAGCTCTTTCTTCTAATGATGAGTATTCTCGCATAAACTTCATTAGACAAAATATTCAATATTTCTTCCCCAGAAGAACTGCTTTTTGTTGATATGTCATCTTCTTTAGTTATTTCGCTTAACTCGATCCATGGTTTAACATTGTCTTCTAATTTATCCATCCTATTGTTTAACGCAACGGTCAATTGCTCAATTTTTGCGCTTAAATGATCATTTCTCCTCTCTGATACGTCCAATTTTGCTGAATAGTTGCTAGCATCCGACTGTAGCTTTAAAATTGTATTTTTTAAAGTTTTATTTTCCTCCCTAAACTCCTTCATAGAGTTTTGAAGGTCCGTAATAATTTTTTCTAATTCAGTATTCAAAAAAGTTGGAGTCATTTTAAACCGCGCGCGTCACCCAGAAGTTCAAAACTTTAGTAAAAAATTAGAATAAGATTTCTTGCAATTTGTATATTATAACAGTAAGTGTGCTCACTCAAATACGCTGATATCAACAGATGACAGAACGATACGGTGGTGACCATTGAAACAAATATCCACGCCAATTACCTGAAGCAAATTTGATATCCTTCACAATAATTTGTTTTAAGAAGGATAGATGAATAGAAATTTCAATATTCTATTAGCAACGCGTACTGAGATAGAACCACGCAGTATACCTTTTGTTCAACTTAGCTACTCAGATAAAACTCTCCTATAAACATTCACCAAGACAAGTCAGAAACTTGGACAATATGAATAAAAGACACTTCCGAAAAATTTGCAAAAGTTTTTAAAAACACAATAATTTTTACGAAACCAGCGATAAAATTTAATGTCCAAAAATATAATTTGATTTATTTTTATAAAAGGTGTTACTTTATGTCCAATAATATAATTAACTTCAACACGCGTCACCAATTAAAGAAATGCAAAATTTGCAATTACAAAATGGGGTGCGAGCTTTTCTTTTCCAAATTATACATAAGAACGGTGTATTTAACATTCCTGTCATTAGCACGTGTGACTTATCCTGCTGAGTACTACGTGTACTTTCTGTCCGGCATTATATTGACCGTTTACTTACGCTGAATTCTAGACTGGCTTTAAGCTTTATCACCTAGTCACTCTGATTTCAGTCACGCCAATCTTGTTGCAGCACAACTAGTCATACTAAATGATCATCAATTTTTTGGACCACTGCGTGTGCCACCCACCATGGTGTTACCACAGATCTCCAACAAGACACTTGGGATCCTTCACACAGCAACTCCACCTCCAGTTTCGACTCCATTAGGAAAGAACAATAGATAGTCAAACAGAACGGACCTCAAATGTATAGGGGTAATTCGAAACAAGTCAACGCTACCTAACTTTCAATGACGATTGTTTATGTAAACCCGGATTATTTAAAATGAACTGGTCTGCATTTAAACTAATGCAACTTACATAGTTCCAGTAGAAAACAACCGGAATTATGTAACTATGTCGGCATTTATCACAGAACGAATTTCCCGCCTAAATAAGAGTCACTTACATTAACTGTTTCTCTTTCTGTACTGCTCGTAATTTTTGTGTAACAAGGCACGGCATTTACATGTATCCGGGATTTTTGCACTGTTTAAACGTCTCAGAACAATTCGCCGAAATATTGCCTAAATGAAATTCATATTTAATTTACGCGGCACCAATTTAAACAAGCAAAATTTGCCGTTATGCAATGACGTGCAAGCTTAAGTTTTCCAAATTATATAAGCACGCTGCATTTGCCATGCTTGTCATTAGCACGTTTGACTTCTCCTGTTCAGCACTACGTGTGCTTCTGGACATTAAGCTGCGTCACCTATTCACTAAAATTTCCTTCACGCCAATATTATTGCAGCACAACTAGTAATACGAATCGGTCATATATGTTTTTGGAACTCTACGTGTGCCAGCCGCCACGGTGTTGCCGCAGATCTCCAAAAAGACAATTCGGAGCCTTCACACATCAGCTCAAACTCTAGTTTCGACGCCACGATGACAGAACACGAGCCAGTAAACTAGAACCGTCCTGCAGTGTCTCGGAGATTATCAAAGCACTTCAAAACTACCTTAATTTGAATACAGCTTGTCCTTACAAACATGGATGAACTGAAATTGCCTGATCTGCGTTTTAAAACACGTCTTTCATTGTTCCAGTACAATTCTACTGGAACTACCTAACTTTGTCGGCATTTATTGCAGGAACGCATTTCCGGTCCCAAATAAGGGTCACCAACATTAACTGTGTTCTCTTTATCTAGGGCTCGTAATATTTTATGTACCATAGGCACGGCATTTACTTGCAGCCGGGATCTTTCGACTGTTTTAAAGGGCTCAGGACAATTCGCCGTCATATTCGTCTAAATGAAATTCATCATTTATTGTATGTGACGCTAATATAAAACAAGCGAAATTTCCCGTTATACAATGCGCATGCGAGCATTTGGTTTTCCAAAGTTATATAAGCACGGTGCATTTACCATGCTTTTCGTAACTGGCACTGTCGACTTCTCGTGCTGAGGCACACGTATGGCTCTCTGTGTGTCGCGTCACATTGACTGCTTACCTACGCTGACGTTTGGACTGGACGTTAAGCTGTGTCACCTAGTCACTCGGATTTCAAGTCATTCCAATCTTGTTGCTGTACATGCATAGTCATACGAATCGACCATCTATTTATTGGACCTCTACGTGTGCCAGCCACCACGGTGTTGCCGCAGATCTTCAACGAGACAATTCGGAGCCTGCACACAGCAATTCACATTCTGATTTCGACGCCACAAAGAAAGAACACCAGCCAGTCAACCAGAGCTAGCTTCAAGTGTCTAGTTGTAATTCAAAACACTGCAACAACAACTAACTTTGAATAAAGATTGGTTTTGTGAAACTTGATTATTTGAAATCATCTGGTCTGCGTTTTGACTAACGCAGCTTTCATAAATCCAGTAGAAAACTAGTGGAACTACCTAACTTTGTCGGCGTTTCTCGCAGAACGCATTTGTCGGCCCAACCATGGTCACCAGAGTTAACTGTATCTCTAATTGTCTAGGGCTCGTAACCTTTTGTGTAAGATAGGCACGGCATTTACTTGAATCAGTTTTGGTTTGGACTGTTTCCACGGCTCAGAACAATTCGCCGACATATTGTCTAAATGAAATATCATACATCATTTACGCGGCACCAATTAAAAGGAACGAAATCTGCCGTTATAAAATGGCGTGCCAGCTTTCGATTTCTAAACTATATATGCAGGGTGCATTTACCATGTCTGTCATTAGCACGCTAGATTTCTGCTCATCACAACGTGTGCTTTCTGCCTCGCGTTATATTGATTGTTTACTTACGCTCTCTTCTGGATTGGCGTTTAGCTGTGTCACCAAATCATTTCAATTTAAGTCACTCCTATCTTTTTGCTGTACAAGCAATCATAGGAATCGACCATCAATTTATTGGACCTCTACGTGTGCCAACCACCACGGTGTTGCAGCAGATCTACAGCAGGACAATTCGCGTACTGCACACATCAACTCACACTCTGGTATCGACGCCACAAATAAAGAACACCAGCCAGTCAACCAGAGCTAATTCAAAACACTGCAACACTAACTAACATTGAAAAAGATTTTTTTGTGGACCTTGCTTATTTGAGATCACCTGGTCTGCTTTTTGACTAACGCAGTTTTCATTGTTCTAGAAAAAAACTACTGTAACTACCTAGCTTTGTCGGCATTTATCGCAGAACGCATTTCCGGCCTAAATAAGGGTCATCACAGTAACTGTACCTCTTTATCTAGGGCTCGTTATATTTTGTGTAACAAGACACGGCATTTACTTTTGTTTGGGGTGTTTGGACTGTTTTAACGGCTCAGAAAATTTCGCCTTCATATCGTCTTAATGAAATTCATATTTTATTTAAGAAGCACCAATATATAGAAGCGAAATTTGCTGTTAGTAAATGGCGTGCGAGCTTTGGTTTTCTAACGTTTATAAGCACGATGCATTTACAATGCTTTTCGTTAGCACGTTTGACTTCTTCTGCTGAGCCCTATGTGCGCTTTCTGTAGCGCGTCATATTGACAGTTTAACTACCCTAACTTCTGGACTGGCGTTAAGCTGTGACGTCTAATCATTTGAATTTAAGTCACTCCAATCTTTTTCCTGTACAAGCATTCATAGGCATCGACCATCTATTTATTGGACTTCTAGGTGTGCCAACCACCACGGTGATGCAGCAGATCTTCAACAGGACAATTCTCGAACCTGCCCACAGCAACTCACCTTCTGGTTTCGACGCCACAACGAAAGAACACCGGCCAGTCAACCTAGTAGCTAGGCTCAAGTGTCTTGCATGGCATGTAAGAGCACTGAAATGCACTAACTAACTTTGAATAAGGATGGCTGTGTGCGCAGCCTTGCAGGATTTGACGTGACCTGATCTGAGTTTCCGACAAAAATCATTGCAGTCTTAATCGTTCCAGTAGAAAACGACGAGACCTAAGATAACGTCAGTGGAGCAGTGAATGCGACAGCAATCGCGCATATCCGAGCCCAGAGCAGAATGTGTCGCCTGCCGTAACTGCATCGTGCTTATATAGATACAAAGTCGCTTGCAATTTTTGTCAACATGACACAGCACTTTCTGTGCATCCGAGTTGGTCCAATATATTAAAATTTAAAGTTAATTTGGACAATATATCTACAAATTAATCTGAGCCGTTACAAAAATTTTAACAATTGGATATCATCGTAAAATGTCTTCTGTACATAACGTATGTGGATGATATTTTCCTTGTCCTTAAAAATGCCTTGTGATGTGTCTAGAATTGCTTCTAGATACTTGAAGCCCGCTCTAGTTGATTGTCTGGGGTTGCTTCGTGTGGATGCACCGGGTTAAGTAGAGTTGTCGAAATCAGAAAGGCTAGTTGCTGTTAGAATGCTCACAATTGTCTTGTTGAAGATCTGCGGTAACGTAGTGGTGGCTCGCACACGTAGAAATCCGATTGATATATAATCTATCACGTATTAATTGTTGTACAGCAACAAGAAGATTGGTGTGACTGAAGTGCAAGTGACTAGGTGACACAGTGTAATAAACGCAAGCCCAGAAGTCAGTGTAGGTAAAGTCAAGTAGAGAGTGCAAGAGCAATCACCTAGAGTACACAGGGTGGAAATGTCAAGTGTGTGAAAATGCATGGTGAATGCACCGCGCTTATATACTTGTGCAGGCGCAAGATCACACGCAATTGGTTAACGGAAAATTTCGCTAATTTTAATTGGTACCACATAATTAACTTTGAAATTGATTTTGGCAATATGTCAGCGAATTAATCTGAGCCATTACATCACTTTCCTCTCGGAAAAAATAAAGTTAGTTCCTCTCAATGATGCAAATGGTTATTATTCTTCCCATAGCTAATAAAAATTACAGTAAATGCTGGGTTGGTGCATGTTTGTAATTACTAAACAGATTGTTATCTGTAGTGGCCGGTAACTGCGTGAAGCGAAATAGAGTACTGTGAGAGGATTTGAGAGCCGCAGCATGAAAATTGAAAAGTTAATCGCCACTGAAGTTGCCAGATTTAAGTTGAAGCCCGAAACGTCAGTGCGTTCGAACACCACCAATGGAGCTAGTGTATGTTCGAAGTTTTGGTCATGATATTCCTAGTGTAGGCATTGTGCAGCTGAAGATTAGATAGGCATAGAAAGTGGCCTGTACCATAATATAAAACCGATGACTACTTAGTTTTGTTTACACTCGGTGTTACGTTGAAGAAGCTTGTCATACCAAAGTAGGCAGTGTGAGCCCAAATGTGAACCATGCGTTAAAAAAATACATATTAAAACAACATTAAAATCAATTGTAAGGGCAAAAGTGTAATCGAACGTTATCGCAGAGGTGGCGTTATACCGAAGAACTGTTGAAATATGCCTGACAGTTGTTAGCTAGGAACAGCTGTTTACACCACGTGAGACAAGAGAGTTTGAGAAAGGTAATGAATCATGTGGATCCGTAGAGATTAATTCGCTTGAAATTGGGCGCAAATGGTGCGCAAAAGGTTAACATTTGCTACATAGAATAAGGAAAAATTAATGTAAAATTACTATCAATTATACGTCATGCGAAGTAATCTTTTGTTTGGTTGAGATTGTAGACAGGTAGAGCCTGAGACGTGTGAAATGGTTGCATGCGCCAGGATCAGGCGGTTTGTTAAACGATTTTAACCTGCCTATGCTTACCGATTTAGGTGTCGCACCTTGTATGATAATGAAGTAGTTCGGCTGTCTGAGCAAAACCAGGTGAGGACCGCGATAATTTGGTTGCAGTGGTGCAACAGCAGCTGTAGAACTGCGGGTGATCGAAGACTGGACGTGCAATATGTCTCAGCCGCTGTTCATAACTGTCACCGTGATTTACTTAATTTATCGTTGAATCGTCGTCAGATGAACTGTCGGTGCGGACGACGGCTAGGCGTGAAGTAGTTGGAAAATGTTGTAACTTAGATTATGTTTTTCTGGCTAATAGCACACTCGGAGTCCCTTCGTTGGTCGTTCTGCCAAAGTCTGTGATTCCAGAAACGATCTGTATGTAGTTTGACTGCCGCCTTGCTTCCGAGGTGTGAAATTGAATGAATGGAGTCGAAAAACATTTTTCTGTAGGCTAGTCGGCATAGCTGGCTTGTTTGGCTGCGTGCCAGTGAAGTCAACAATAGGTAAGCCTTCCCAGAGTCGGTATAAATTCTTAGTGGGTTTTCGAGTGTTGTGTCCACCCCTATTGGTTGGGCCCTGCACGCGGATTTCCTCGGTATTTATTATCAGTCTATCATCCAGACGAGACTTAATTATGCCTAATTCTGCAGTCAAATTGCTAACTGTGCAGTGAGTCCTTGAATGAACGTTACTAATCCATCAGAAGCCATTTTTAAAGGTACCACGCATGCTTAATTTTTACTAAAGTGTATATAGTATTTAGCTTGCATAACCAGCATCATTTAGTAAAACAAATTTAGAAATATTAATTAATTTATGCTTACTTCAGTTCAACGTCTGCTTCCATCATTGTACCGACTATTTCATTCTTATACGGGCGCTTCTGCTAGGACTTTCTTTTGAATTAATGCCAGCCTTAGATAGGACCCTTTGTAAATTCTTTGTCTCAAATGTGGCTATTGCTACATCTTTCACCCTCCTCAGGAATCGGCATCGTCTCCCTACTTAAACGATCAAGTGCGACAGGTCGTGGTCCATCGGGCATGCTAACAATAACTTTATTGTGCTCTGAGTCCACCCTGTCCACGCGATACGGCACATCATTGACAGCCTGCAGTGCAATGGGCACTACCTTCGCGACCATGACATAGTCGACGACCTTTAGGGGACTGCGTGTCGGTTGCCCTGCATAGCCTTGTCGCCGTGTGACGCCAACATATTCAGTTAACTTTTTTAGTCGCTCCTGAATATCCGCTATGGTGCAGCGCTCATGGGATCCTTGGATTACAGGTTCACCTGGCAGTCTAATATGCCCTCCATAGAGCATGGTCGTTGGAGCGAATCCTGTAGCTGTTGATACTGTAAAGAGCATGGCCCGCTCCACCAAATGTAATTCGCCTCTTCAACTTCACGGGCTCTCGCTGTACCAACATCGCAGTACCAATTGCATCGGTCGATGTGCACGCTCAGCTGTCGCGTTGGTCTGCGAGTGATAAGTGGCTGTATAAGAATGCTTTGTGTCAAGGTCTTCGCACCCCTGATTAAATTCTTTCGACTCAAACTGTGCCACTTGGTCCGTAACAATAAGTTTTGGTGCATCAAATTGACTGAGCCATCGCTTTTCTAAGCACGTTATAATTTTGTCAGTTGTGATCAGCATCAGTGGTACAAACTCGATACATCGGGTAAACTTATCGACCATGGAAAACACATAGGACACCCCGCCGCGAGCTACCGGCAGTGGACCTACCAGGTCGATATGCAGAAACTCGTTCCGTGCAGTGGCATTGAAAGCGATCGGAGTGACGTTTTCTATTTATTGTGGTCTATATAAATTCACCATACCAAAAAACTGGCGCAATTGTTTTCTAGTTGTAGGCACCGGATAATCCTTGATGGGCTGTACATTCCAATCTAATAAGACACGAAGGAGTCTATTATTCTTTGGAACACTTTCGGTGCGTTTTGAGACAAAATGGTACACGGGTGAATTGTAAATGACCTTAGGATATACCTGCACCACCTACTTCCATCGGTCTTCTGGCCGCACGCCTATTTGCCACAATCCTTGTTTAAGATCAAGCACGGAAAACCATTTGCCTCCCGCTAGCTGTAGGAACATATCACGCAGAGCCGGAGTGGGATACGGGTCAGGCTTAGTAACCGAGTTTAATTGCCGGAAATAAGCCGCCGGTCGGAGTGAACCATCCTATTTCGTGACGTAAACCATCGGTGCTCAAAAAGCAGATAAAGACGGTTCAAGAATGCCGGTTTCTATCCTTTCTTTGGTTGCTCGAGTCGCTGCTTCTAATTTCTTTGGAGAAATACCATATACTTTTGTTTGTCATCGTGGCCAAACTTTGAAGAGACTGAAATTTCATTGCAGGCCTCCGTCGGCGCTGAATATTGCACCATTAGAATCCAGCAGCATAAACATAATGGCCTCATGCGGTTGCAACCCGGGTAAAGTCTCACTAAGCTTGGAGAACGACCGTATGATTCGTGCCATGATATCAACGGACATCTCACCCAGTAATGGTTTGAGACTGTATAATTCTGAAAACACATCCTGTGGCCTGGCTCGTAAGTGATACAACACTCGCCTTTTGTATTCCTTATTCGTGAGGTGGAACAGCAATTCCAATTGAACTGCTACTGTCCGGTCAACTAATTCTTAGCCAGTCACGCGAACAATAAGTGCTTCTAAAGTAAATTCTTGTTCTTGAACTGATGCTTCAAATATTTTGAACCACAACTGCGGCCTTTCCACATCCACGGGTGTACTCAAAGGCTTAAATTCTGATGGCGGTCAGAAAAGATTTTTCAATTTGGCTGAAAACGGCAGCATATTTATTTTTTATACCTCTTCGGCACGGTCACCATTGTTGTGTCCACCTATATTGGTTGAGTGGTTCACGCGGATTCCCTCGGTATGTATTATCAATGTATCATCCAGACGAGACTTAATTATGCCTAATTCTGCAGTCAAATGGCAATCTGTGCAGTCAGTCCTTGAATCAACTTTTCTAATCCATTAGAAGTCTTTTGTAAAGGTATCCTACATGCTTTATTTTTGCTCAAGTATATATAGTAATAAAACAAATTTTCAAATATTTATTATTTTATGTTCACTTTAGCTCGAAGTCTGCTTCCATCATTGTGCTGACAGCTTCATCCTTATGCTGGCGCTTCTGTGAAGACTTTCTGTTGAATTAATGATAGTACTAGTTGGGACCCTTTGTGCGTTCTATGTCTCAAAAGTGGCTATTTCTACATCAAGCTACTGATCATTGAATGTCAATATGACCACTCAGTTCGGTTCGCAGGACGGATAGTGTTTGTGCAGGTTCAATGAGAATGGCAAGGGCGAATGTGGTTGTAGCGAGACGTCTGGCGCTTGAAAAGAAAGAGGCGGAATTGCCATTTGTTCAGACGTGACAGCTCTCTTTCCACTCTGACAGGGCACTTTGCGACAGTTGAAATCGCGTTTCGCAGTACGCTAACTATTGGTGCATAATCTGTGAAAACAACAAATCCGCTGTTGCCAGTGATGCAGATTAAGTGGTGCACCGCGTCGTGGATGGCGAGTTCTCGACCGAAAGTGTCGTATCTGGTATCTACTCCTTTTCGATTCCGCAGGTGCCTCAGCAATGGATAAAGTTGTCTTGATAGGGCGGGAATGAACTTGCGATAGCAGTTAAGAACCCAAAAAATTTTCTACAGCTCACTTACAGTTTTTGGTTGAATTTGCCTTTGATGGCAAAGGTTGAATACAGTGTGGCGTAATACAATGCCCTATAAAATCCACGGATGTAGCTGAAATCTGCGTCTTGTCATAGTTGATCTTGAGTTCGTGATCGGACAAGTGTGTGAGGACATTTCGAAAATGCTTGGCATGAGATTCTAGGTCTGGACTGAAGACCACTGTCGTCAAGATATGTCATACAGTAATCGATGTTCTCTCGAAGTATGTTATCCATTAATCTTTGAATTGACTGAGTAGCACACACGTGACGAAAACGCATGTGGAAGCATTCGAAAAGGCGAAATTGAGTGATGACCGCAGTCTTTTCAAAATCTTCTGGTGCTACCTGGATGTGATGTTAGGCTTGTCTGAGATCAAACACTGAGAATTAATTGCAACCGCTGAGTTTTTTAAATAATGGCTTAATATTGGGAATAAGATATGCATCGGATTTGGTCACTAAATTTAGCCTGCGATAATCTCCGCAGGATCTGTACGGTCCGTTTGATTAGGAGACTAAGTGCAGTGGCGACTTTCAGCTTTGCAGGGGTTAGCGGTCTATTTGATGAACTTCTAGACAATTGATGTCGATTCTGGTTGACCGGCTGGTGTCCTTTCGTAGAGATGTCGAAACGAGAGGTTGAGTTGCAGTGAAAAGGCGCTGAAGTGTTCTGTTGCATATCTGCGGCAATACCGTTGTGGCTGGTATACGTAGAGGTCTAATAAATAGAAGATCAATTCGTATGACTATTTGCACTGCAAGATGATTGGCGAGACCTTAATGCGAATGAGTAGGTGACGTAGCTTAACACCAGTCTAGAAGTTAGCGTAGGTAAACAGTCAATATGAAGCGAGACAGAAAGCACACGTAGTGCTCAGCAGAAGTCAAACGTGCTAATGACATGCGTGGTAAATGCAACTTGCCTATAGAGTTTGGAAAACGTAATTTTGCACATCATTTTATAACGGAAAACTTTGCTTTTTTAAGTTGGTGCCGCGTAAATGAAATATGAATTTCATTTAGGCAATATTTCGGCAAATTTTTCTGAGCCGTTAAAATAGTGCAAACAGCCCAGATTCAAGTAAATGCCATGCGATGTGACAAATGATGTTATGAGCCTTAGATAAATAGATACAGTTAATGCTGGTGACCCTTGTTTGGTCGGGAATTATCTGCTGTGATATATGGCGACAAAGATACGCAGTTCCAGTAGTTTTCTACTTGAACAAAGAAAGCCGCGTTATTCACAATGCAGAAATGACAATTTTATTTAATCCGGTTTCGCAAGAAAAATCTTTATTCAATGTTTGGTTGTGTTGCAGTGCTTTCTTGAACAACTAGAAACTTGAGGCGGGTTTTGGTTAAATGCCAGGTGTTCTTTCTACATGGCATCGAATGCTGATGTTGAATTGCTGCTTGAAGGCTTCGAATTGTCTTGTTGAAGTTCTGCGGCAACACCCTGGAGGCTGGCACAGTTAGAGGTCCAATAAATAGATGATCGACTCGTATTACTAGTTGTGCTGCAAGAAGTTTGTCGTGACTTTAATCTGAATGACTAGGTGACCAATCATAGCGCCAGTCCAGAAGTTAGCGTAGATAAACCGTCAATATGAAGCGTGACAGAAGGCACACGTATGCTCAGTGGGAGAAATCAAACGTGCTAACGAAAAGCATGGTAAATGCAACGTGCTTATGTAGTTAGGAAATCGAAAGCTTGCACGCTATTTTAGAACGGCCAATTTCGCTTGCTTAAATTGATGCCAAGTAAATGAAACACAAATTTCATTTAGGCCTTATCTCGGGGTATTTTTCTGAGCTATTTAAACAGTACACACACCCCGGATGCAAGTAAATACCGTACCTTGTTACAAAAAAGTAATGAGCCGTACGGAAAGAGATTCAGTTAATGCCGATGACATTTATTTTGTAGGGAAATTCGTTTGCGATAAATTCCGACATAGCAGCTTAGTTCCAGTAGTTTTCTAATGGAACAATGAAAGCTGCGTTAGTCAAAACGCAGAACAGGTAATTTCAATTAATCCAGGTTCGCAAAAACAATCTTTATTCAAAGTTAGGTAGTGTTGCAGTGTTTTGAATTACTGCAGACACTTGAGGCCGGCTCTGTTTGACAGGCTGGTGTTTTTCGTAGTGACGTCGAAACCAGAGGTTGGGTTACTGTGTGAATTCTCGCATATGTCTTATTAGATATCTGCGGCAACACCATGGTGGCTGGCAAACGTAGAGGAACAATAAATAGATGATCGATTCGTATGACTATTTGTGCTGCAAGAATATTGGCGTGATTTTAATGTGAATAAAAAGGTGACACAGCTTAACACCAGTCCAGAAGTTAGCGTAGGCAAATGGTCAATACGAAGCAAGAAAAAAGGCACACTATGTGCTCAGCAGGGGAAGTCAAACGTGCTAATGGCAATCATGTTAAATGCACCGTGCTTATGTAGTTTGTAAAACGAAAGCTTGCACGCCATTTTATAACGGTAAATTTCGCTTGTGTAAATTGGTGCCAGGCAAATAAAATATAAATTTCATATAGGCAATATGTCAGCGAATTGTTTTGAGCCGTTAAAACAGTGCAAACACCCTGGTTGCAATTAAATGGCGTGCGATGTTTCCTAACGGTCAAGAGCCTTAGACAAATATATTCAGAAATTGCTGGTGACCCTTACATAGGACGGAATTGAGTTCTCAGGCAAATACCGATAAAGTTTGTTAGTTCCTGTAGATTTTGAACAAATAAAGAAAAAAACAAACGCAGATATGGTAATTTTAAGTAATCCAGGTTAGCAAAAACAATCTTCTTTCAAAGAAAGGTGGTCTCGCAATGATTTGAAGTACTCCTGGACACTTGAGGCCGGCTCTGGTTGACTGGCTGGTGTTCCTTCGTTGTAGCGGCGAAAGCAAGTGGTGAATTGCTGTAAGAAGTTTCCAAATTGGCTTCATGAAGATCTGCGGCAACACCGTTGTGACTGCCACAGTTAGAGGTCCATTAAATTGATGATCGATACGTAGAACTAGTAATGCAGCAGAAAGGATGGCGTGATTGAAATCTGAGTGACTAGGTGACACAGAACTGTATCCCTTTTTCTAGGGCTCTCAACTTCTTTGTAAAATCGCACGGCCTTCAACTGCAATGCGGGTGTTTACACTGTTTTAACGGCTTAGAAAAATTCGCTGATATATTGCCTAATTTCAATTAACATTTCATTTACGAGGCATCAATTAAAACAAGAGAAATTTGCCGTTATGAAATGGCGTGCGAGCTTACGCTTCCAACCTTTAGAAACGCATGAATATAACATGCTTGTGATTAGCACGTTCGACTATTCCAGCTGAGCGCTACGTGTGCTCTATGTCTCGTGTCATTTTGACTGTTTAGCTACGTTGACTTCTGGAATGGAGTTAAGCTGTGTCACCTAGTCACTCGGATTTCAGTCATGCCAAACTTGTTGCTGCACAACAAGCCATACGCGTCAATCATCTATTTGTTGAAACTCTACGTGTTCTAGCTACCACGGAGTTGAAGCAGATCTTCAACAAGACAAATCGGAAACTTCGTACAGCAATTCACCACTTGGTTTCGTCTCAACAACGAAGGAACACCAGCTAGTCAACCAGAGCCGGCCTCAAGTGTCCAGGAGTACTTCAAATCATTGCCAGACCACCTATCTTTGAAAGAAGATTGTTTTTGCTAACGTGGATTACTTAAAATTACCATATCTGCGTTTGTTTTTTCTTTATTTGTTCAAAATCTACAGGAACAAACAAACTTTATCGGTATTTGCCTGAGAACTCAATTCCGTCCTATGTAAGGGTCACCAGCAATTTCTGAATATATTTATCTAAGGCTCTTGACCTTTAGGAAACTTCGCACCGCATTTATTTGCATCCGACATATTTGCATCGGTTTAACGGCTCAGAACATTTCGCCAACATATTGCTTAATACGAATTCATATTTCATTTACGAGGTACCAAATAAAAGAAGCGAAATTTGCCGTTATACAATGGCGTGCGAGCTTCCATTTTCCAAACAATACAAGCACGTCCATTTACCATGCTTATCATTAGCCCTTTTGACCTCTCCAACTAAGCATTACGTGCGCATTCTGCCTCGCTTCCAATTGACTTTATACCTATTTTGTCTTCTGGAATAGCGCTAATCTCTTTCACTTAGTCAGTCGGATTTCAATCAAGCCAATCCTTTTACTGCACAATTAGACAGACGAATCGATCATTTATTTATTAGAACTTTATATATGCAAGGTATTACGGTGTTGCCGCAGATATTCAAGAAGACAATTCGTATGCCTTGGCACAGCAACTCACCCTCTGATTTTGACGCCACAACGAAATAACACCAGCAACTCCTCCGGTGCAGGCCTTAAGTGTCTGGGAGTAATTCAAAACACTGTAGAAGTAACTAGCTTTGAATGCACATTGTTATTGTGTACCTGTATTAATTTAAAATTACCTGATCTGTGTTTTGACAAACGCATCTTTCATTCTTTCTTAGAGAAATCAACAGAACTACATAACTTTGTCGAAATTTGCGATAGAACTCAAATCCGGCCCAAATAAGTGTCACCATCAGTAACTGTATCTCTTTCTTACGGCTCTTAAATTTCCTGTAACATCGCACGGCATTTATTTCCTTCTGGAGTATTTACACTGTTTCAACGTCTCAGAACAATTGGCCGACATATTGCCTAATTGAAATTTATATTTCAATAACGCGGCACCAAATAAAACGAGCAAAATTTTGCGCTACACAATGACGTGTTAGCTTTCGTCCTCCAAATTATAAAAGCAGGGCGCATTTACCATATTTGTCATTAGTACATTGGATTTTTCCTGCTGAGCAACACAAGTGCTTTCTGTCTAGAACCATATTGACTGTTCACCTAATCTGATTTCTTGACTGGTGTAAAACTGTGTCAACAAGTCATTCGTATTTCAGTCACGCCAATCTTGTTGTTGCATATCAATTCATACGAATCGATCATCTATGTAGTGGATCTCTACGTGTGCCAGTCACCACAGTGTTGACGCAGATCTGCAATGACGATTTTTAGTATTCTACAGCAATCAACGTCTGGTTTCGTCATCACAACGAAGGAACACCAGCCAGTCAACCAGAGCAGGCCTCAAATGTCTAGGAGTACTTTAAAATATTGTAACACTACCTAACATTGTCCGCATTTGCCGAAGAACACAATTAAGACCCAAATAAGTGTTTCCAGCACTACAAATATCTTTTTATCTACAGCTCTTAACTTCTTTGTAATATCACACGACCTCTACGTTATTTCAGGATGTTTGAACTATTTTAACAGCTCAGCACAAATTTCCGTTATATTACATAAGTAAAATTCATATTTTATTTACGCGGCACCAATTAAAACAAGCGAAATTTTCCGTTATACAATTGCGTGCGAGCTTTTATTTTCCAATCTTTGTAAGCACGGTGCATTTACCATGCTTGCCATTAGCACGTTTGACTTCTCTGACTGAGCACTACGCGTGCTGTCTGTCTCCTGTCATATTGACTGTTTATCTGCACTGAATTCTGGACCGGTTTAAAGCTGTTGTTATCTAGTCACTCGGATTTCAGTCACGCTAATCTTATTGCCACACAACAAGTAATACGAATCGATCAACTATTTATTGGACCTCTACGTATGCCAGTCACCACGGTGTTGCCGCAAATCTTCCACAAGATAATACGGAGCCTTCACACAGCAACTCAAATCTAGTTATGACGCCAATAGGATAGAACACAAGCCAGTAAACCAGTAGCGGCCTGAAGTGTCTAAAAATTCATCAAAGCACTGCAACACTAAGTCATTTTGAGTGAAGATGGTTTTGCACATTCGGATTAACTGAAATTGCCTGATCTGCGTTTTGACTGACGCATCTTTCATCGCACCAGTAGAAATAAATTGGAACTACATAAATTTATCGGCATTTATCGGAGAACGCAATTCCAGCTCAAATAAAGCTCACCGGCATTAACTTTGTCGCTTTAATTACGTTTCTAAATTTTTTTGTAACATTGCACGGCATTTACTTGCATCCAGTGCGCTTGCAGTGTTTTAATGGCTCAGAACAATTCGCCGACATATTGCCTTAATGAAATTCCTATATCATTAACGGGGCACCAGTTAAAACATGCGAAATTTGCAGTTATACAATGGCGTGGGAGATTTCCTTTTCCAAACTATAAAAACTCGGTTCATTTACCATGCTCTTCCTTAGTACATTTGACTTCAACTGCTGAGCTATACGTGTGCCTTGTCTCTCGCGTCATGTTGACTGTTTACCTATGCTAATTTCTGGACTGGCCTTAAGCTGTGTCACCTTCTTACTCGAATTTCAGTCCTGCCAATCTTGTTGTTACACAAATAGTCATACAGATGGATCATTTATTTTTTGGACTTCTACGTGTGCCAGCCACAACTATGTTTCCGCAGATCTTCAACAGTACAATTCGGAGCCTTTACACAGCAAATAACCCTCTGGTTTCGACGCCTGTACGACAGAACACCAGCCAGTATACCCGAACTGGCTTGAAGTGTCTTGGAATTCATCAAAGCCATGGAGCACTACCTAACTTTTCATGGAGATTGTTTTGCGAAACTGGATTAACTGAAATCGCCTGATCTGCGTTTTGACTAACGCGTCTTTCATTGTTCTTGTAGTAATCTACTGGAACTACATATCTTTTCTGGCATTAAACGCAGAACACATTTCCGGCACAAATAAGGGTCATCAGCATTAACTGCATCTGTTTATCTACGGCTCTGAACTTTTTGTAACATCTCACGGCATTTATTTGCATCCGGTTAGTTTGAATTGTTTTAACAGCTCAAAACAATTCGCCGACATATTGACAAAATGAAAGTTATTTGGCGTTTACGCGGCACCAATTAAAATGAGCGAACTCTGTCGTGCATTTTCCATGCCTGTCATTAGCACTTTTGACTTCTTCTGTTGAGCACTACGTGTGCTTCTGGACTGGCGTTAAGCTGTGTCACCTTGTCACTCGGTTTTCAATCCTGTCAATCTTATTGCCACACAAATGGTCATACGAATCGATCCTTTATATATTGTACCCCAATGTGTTCCAGCCACCACGGTGTTGCCGTAGATCTTCAACAAGACAATTCAAAGCCTTCCCACATCAACTCAACCTCTGGCTCTGACGGCACAACCACAAAACAACAGTCAGTCAACCAGACATGGCCACAAATCTTCTTTATACTTTGTTGGATACCTTTCCTCAATCTCCTCCTTCCTCTATATAAACGGAGGAATGCAGCAATCCAATGCTACGTACTCTACTGTGCTATGTACTGCTATAAATGCATTTTTATCAGTCATATGATTGACTTTAAATGGCCTCTTATAGAACGAAGTCAGACAATTCTGACTATTCTCGTTAGTTATATATACATGAGATGCCAGGTTTAAATCTGAAGATACATAACATTTAGATCTTGGACTTCTTGATTTGGTTGGAGCTAAACGACACAATTTATCTTTCAATGCTCCAACAAACCAATCTACTGAACTAGAGGCCCAATCGAGACAACTTAGAGCTTCTATTAGAAGATCACCAGGTAATCTCAATGGCTCTGCATAAACAAGTTCTGCTATGGATGTTCCTAACTGAGCTCTGTACCTGTTTCGCATTGCCATAAAAAATAAGGGCATATATTGTAACCAACTGAATCCACCTGTGTAGCGTAATTCACCTTCAGCTCCCTGTGCAGTCTCTCAACCATTATAAGCACATGTGTGTCTTACTTCTATCCCCATTGTATTCAATGATCTGACAAATAGTTAAGAAATAAACTGGCTACCACAATCAGTCGTTACACTTACCGGTACATCATATCGCGACACCCGAATATACAAGAACAAAAGTAATACTTCTTTAGCTGTCATGTTCTTTAGGATTGCTACCTCAAACTGAAGACTGAAACGATCAAACATCGTGAGTAAATTCTTCTGGCTAGAAATTTTGGGCATTTCTACAATATCAATATGTACATGCATGAAACGACCCGCTGGTATACCAATCGTTTTAATTTCAGTTTTAGAATAACGCCAAATTTTACAAGTTTGACACCGGGCACTGTCCTTACCCAAGGTCTTATATCTCTCGACATCTTAGGCCATACATATATATCAGTAGCCATTCTGATAGTTGCCTTGATAGATGGATGACTAAATTCATACAGCTGTTGAATTACCTTATACCTTAATTCTAACGGTCCATACGGTCTAGGTTGGCTCCAGGAGATTTCACATAGTAACCATTTATCTCCAATCTTCCTGCGTTTATATGTTGGATTCTTTGCAAACACAGCTACTAAAGGATCAAGACCTTGTGCTTCCATCAATTGCTTGACAATATAATTCTGAGATACAACAGAGCATACGAGTGACTCCGAACGAATCATATCTTCATCTGGTAGGTCTTGTCTACTGAGAGTATCTACCACCACATTCTCTTTTCCTGAGATATGATTAATGTTCAAATCAAACTCTGCTAGTCGGGTTATTTGTGAATTAGCCCGCCGAGTATAATTAAGCCTATTTGCTTTCGCTAGGATATTTATCAACGGTTTATAATCAGTTTATTTCGTTAACTGATGCCCATCCAGGTAATGCTCAAGATGAAGCACTGCTGCATAAAACGCTAGTAACTTCTTCCAAAGCGTGTAATAACGTTTTTCACGATTTCGGAGTTTCCGGAAATAGAATGCTATTGACTTGACTGTACCATTATCTCTCTGATGTAGCCCTGTCCCTATGGCTACACCTGTAACCAGTTCAAACGGCCTAGTCCAATCCACAGTTTCTAACGTAATGATTTGTCTTAACATGTATTTGGCCCTCTGGAATTTCTATTGGTAATTTTAGCTAAAATTAATAGGCCAGAACTTCTTGATCGGACCCCGTTCACAGACTAAATGCCGAGTTAAGGACCCTAAAATTCCTGCTAAACCAGGTATAAAAGGGTGATTATAGCTAATCATCCAAAAAACCGTTGCAGTTAGCGTACATTTCTGGGTTTTGGTACATCTTTAATTGCTTGAACCACATCTTCAAAGGATTTAATTCCATACTTGGAAATTGCGTGTCCAAGAAATTTGACAGAAGAGCGACTAATTCTGATATTTTTTTGGCTTGACTGGAAACACATAATCTTACAGATTAGATAAAACAGAGTCCAAATTCTCCGGCTGTTCCGCTTTAGATTGTCTACATATAATAATGACGTTTAAGTATTCTCTAGCAAATGGAGAGACGAATGACCTCTTCTGTCAGACGTTGGAATGACTGACTTGAATTCTTCAGAAAAAAAGGCATGCATAAGAATTCATACGATCCTCTTCCAGACAATCGCACTGCGGTGAGTGTTATAGATTCTGCCTCCATAGATACTTGATAGTACGCTTTCCGCAGATCCAGCGTAATATAAACCTTATACCGCATTATATCCCTGGACAAAGTACTCTTGTTTGGTAAAGGATACAAATCGTCATTCGTTATAGCGTTCAATAGACGGTTATTGCCACAAGCTCTCCCTTGACTCGATTCAGGTTTGGAAGCTACCATTATTAGAGATGTAAATTTGGAATTTGAAAGCCTACAAATTCCTTCTACTCTTAGCCACTCAAATTCTTCAATATTCTTTATGTTGTGCTTACATTTGAGCCTTCGGCGAACAGTGTAGTGATGTCATTAAATTGATTTGGTATTCTATGCCTGTCTACAACCCATTCCGATTGGCATTGAAAAGTAAAGACACAGCCAGCTGATTCACGATGACATCCGCCAAGTCATGAGTGATCACGGGTCTGGGTAGTCTCACTGGCCTAACTACGGAGGTCCAAGTCCGATAATAAGTCACTATCCCAGTGCCCTGTCCAATGATTCTGGATTTGTTACATAAAACTGGGTTGAAATGGATAAAAAATGCATCTCAATGATGTTGTCTTTTATGTCAGCGTCCAGAAACTTCTACGTGAGTGACAATTTCTGCCGCAACGTCATTGACAATTCCTTATCGCATTTCACCACAACTGTACTTCCATTGGCTATCCATAGTTGATAATCTAATGTAGGGATATCGATTTTAATCAAATCGGATCGAACTATGCTCACTTCTGCACTCGTGTTTATCAAGAATTTTAAACCACTGAGTTCATTAGCTAGGCCAAACTTGTTGATGCTATAGCCAAAAGCCCCTTACTGATTCTATTTCAGCCGAAATTTTGTCATATTTGTACACTGCACAATTGTGCATATATTCCATTGAAGCTCTCAAATTTAACTTCGATGATTTTATGGTGCTTCCTTTATGCATTTCTTGGGGCTTTACTTACGAAACCCCTCCTACAGATTCTAATAGCGAGGGTTCAACTAGTTTATCGGCAAGTTACGCCTGGCCACAGGACAAGTACTACCTTCCCATCGGGAACCACCCAACTGTGGAAAAATGCAACCTTTGCCCTGACACTTCTCAAATTCGGCATATTTACGATGCAAAATGCGCCGCTCGCGAGGTCTTTGAACACACTCACGCGGTTCACCGCCTTGGTGTTTGGAAATTTGCCTTCGACTCCGAAAATTCACCCTACCTCTGTTGGAACTTTCCCTCTTTGTTTTCATCCAACGCACATCCCTTCGGAGGGTACTTTATTCATTCTCTACTTTCAGGAGTCTCTCTAAGAGAAGTCTGAGTGGCTGCTGCAAGCGTAAATCTGCTGTTACTGCATACACCTTAGGTTCCTTCTGACGATACACTTTGTCCAACCCTTTGAGCTTCTTTTCCTCTCTAGTTCCAATGTATCATAGACATCCAAAATGGCAATTCTGCTACAAACATACTGTTTATAACTTCCTCAGATATATCAAGCCCGATGGATTTTGAAATAAGTCTCTCATAAAATTTAGATGGGAGTTGATTTCCCATCTTTACCTGACATAACAAGTCAGATAACCGTTCAATCCTCTCGGGTTGATATTGTCCATGAAGTTCTACTACCAGAAGTTCAAATGAATTTAGAGGTTCGTTCTCAGAAACAAATTTCCTGAGTCTAAATAGATTCTTTTTTAAAGGCTCAGGCAAACACCACCAGGCTGAGGCAAACCTTTCTATAGGGTCGGTCATTCTTTCTAGTTTAAAATAAAATTTTGCGTCATAGATCCATTCAGAATGGTTGTCTGGTCTGTACATGGTGAGTTTAACATTGCTATCCATAGAATTGCTGCAAAAGTGACAGTCTGCATCACATCTTTCCGCATAGAGGATCCTGGCGCGGTTGCCATTTTTTGTAGAGGCCCTTTGGTCACCACCATAAAAGAGCCTCTGAGATGCCAGGCCCGGATAATCCATATATGTGGTATGATCATCTAATTTGGAACACTTAAGTTAATCTTTTAAACTACATTCCATAAGTCAACTGGCTAATTACTCTGTATCCTCAATATTTAATAAACCAGCCATAATATTAGAATAAGATTTCTTGCAATTTGTATATTATAATAGTAAGTGTTCTCACCCAAATAAGCTGATATCAACAGATGACAGAACGATACGGTGGTGACCATTGAAACAGAATTCCGCGTCAATGACCTGAAGCAAACTTGAGATCCTTCCCAATAATGTTTATTAAGAACGATAGGTGAATAGAAATTTCAATATTTTATTAGCAACGAGTACTGAGTTAGAACCACGCAGTATACCTTTTGTGCAAATCAGCCACTCAGATATAACTCTCTTATAAACATTCACCAAGACAAGTCAGAAACTTCCGAAAAATTTACAAAATTTTTTAAAAGCACAATAATTTTTACGAAACCACCGATAAAATTTAATGTCCAAAAATATAATTTGTTTTTTTATGAAAGGTGTTAATTTATGTCCATTAATATAATTAACTTCAACACGCGTCACCAATTAAAGAAATGCAAAATTTGCAATTACAAAATGGGGTGCGAGCTTTTCTTTTCCAATTTATATATAAGAACGGTGTATTTAACATGCCTGTCATTAACACCTGTGACTTCTCCTGCTGAGTACTACGTGTACTTTCTGTCCGGCATTATATTGACCGTTTACATACGCTGAATTCTGGACTGGCTTTTAGCTGTGTCACCTTGTCACCTGATTTCAGTCACGCCAATCTTGTTGCTGCACAACTAGTCATACTAAATGATCATCAATGTTTTAGGCCTTTTCGTGCGCCACCCACCATGGTGTTGCCACAGATCTTCAACAAGACACTTGGGATCCTTCACACAGCAACTCCACCTCCAGTCTCGACTCCATTAGGAAAGAACACTAGATAGTCAAACAGAACCGGCCTCCAATGTATAGGGGTAATTTAAAACAATTCAACACTACCTAACTTCCAATTACGATTGTTTATGCAAACCCGGATTATTTAAAATTAACTGGTCTGCGTTTAGACTAATGCAGCATACATTGATTGCAGAAGGAATTTCCCACCTAAATAAGAGTCACCTACATTAACAGTTTCTCTTTTTGTACTGCTCGTAATTTTTTTGTAACAAGGCACGGCATTTACATGTATTCGGGATGTTTGCACTGTTTAAACGTCTCAGAACAATTCGCCGAAATATTGCCTAAATGAAATTCATATTTAATTTACGCGGCACCAATTTAAACAAGCAGAATTTGCCGCTATGCAATGGCGTGCGAGCTTAAGTTTTCCAAACTATATAAGCACGCTGCATTTGCTATGCCTGTCATTAGCACATTTGACTTCTCCCGTTCAGCACTACGTGTGCTTCTGGACTAGCGTTAAGCTGAATCACTTATTCACAAAAATTTCCGTCACTCCAATCTTATTGCAACACAACTAGTAATACCAATCGGTCATATATGTTTTTGGAACTCTACGTGTGCCAGCCGCCACGGTGTTGCTACAGATCTCCAACAAGACAATTCGGAGCCTTCACACAGCAGCTCAAACTCTAGTTTCGAAGCCACGACGACAGAACACCAGCCAGTAAACTAGAACCGGCCGGAAGTGTCTAGGAGATTATCAAAGCACTGCAAAACTACCTTAATTTGAATACAACTTGTTCTCACAAACATGGATGAACTGAAATTGCCTGATCTGCGTTTTAAAACACGTCTTTCATTGTTCCAGTACAATTCTACTGGAACTACTTAACTTTTTCGGCATTTATTGCAGAACGCAATTTCGGGCCAAATAAGATTCACCTACACTAACTATGTTTCTTTATCTACATATCTCAACTTTTATGTACCATAGCACATCATTTACTTGCACCCGGTGTATTTCTAATGTTTTAAAGGGTTCAGAGCAATTCGCCGACAATTTGCTAAAATGAAATTCATAATTCTTGTATGCGGCGCTAATTAAAACAAGCGAAATTTCCCATTATAAAATCGCATGCGAGCATTTGTTTCCAAAATTATATAAGCACGGTGCATTTACCAAGCTTGTAATTAGCACTGTTGACTTTTCGACGACACAACGAAAATAAACAGCCATTCAACCAGAGCCGGCCTCAAGTGCCTAGGTGTAATTCAAAACACTGCAACACTACCTAGCTTTGAAAGTAGATTGTTTTTGCGAACCAGGACTAAATGAAATTACCTGATCTGCGTATTGACTAACACAGCTTTCATTGTTCCAGTATAAAATTAGTGTAACTACATAACTTTGTCGTCGTTTCTCGTTGAAAGCATTTGTGGTCCAAAAAAGGGTCAACAGCGTTAACAGTATTTAATTGTCTAGGCCTCTTAGCCTTTTTGTAAGATGTCACGGCATTTACTTGCATCCGGTTTCTTTGCATTGTTTTCACGGCTTAGAAGAATTCGCCGACATATTGACTAAATGAAATTTATATATCATTCACGCGGCAACAATTAAAATGAGCGAAATCTGCCGTTATAAAATGGCGGGCCAGATTTCGATTTCTAAACTTTATAAGCAGGTTGCATTTACCATGTCTCTCACTAGCACGCTTGACTTCTCCTCAGAACTACGTGTGCTTTCTCTCTCTCGTCCAATTGACGGTTTACCTACGCTATCATTAGGACTGTCATTAACCTGTGTCACCAATTCACTAAAATATCAGTCACGCCAATCTCAATGACACGCAACTAGTCATACGAAACGGTCATATATTTATTGGACCACTACGTGGGCCAGCCACTACGATGTTGCCGCACATCTTCAACCGACCCAATTTGGAGACTTCACACTGCTACTCAAGTTCTAGTTTTAACGCCACTAAGAAAGAATAACAGCCAGTCCACCAGAACCGGCCTGAAGTGCCTAGGAGTTAATCAAAGCTCAGCAACACTAACTAACATTAAATGAAGATTGTTTTTGATAACCAGTATTAAGTGAAATTGCCTGAGCTGCGTTTTGACTAACGCGTCTTTTATTGTTCCAGTGAGAGCAATTTGCCGACAATTTGCCAAAATGAAATTTATAATTCCGATACGCGGCACTAATTAATACAAGCGAAATTTTCCATTATAAAATCGTATGCGAGCATTCGTTTTCCAATCTATATAAGCACGGTGCATTCACCATACTTGCCATTATCACGTTGGACTTCTCGTGCTAGGCACATATTGTGCTTTCGGTCTCCCGTCACATTGACTGCTTATTAACGGATTGGCGTTAAGCTGTGTCACCCAGCTACTCGGATTTCAAACATACCAATCTTGTTGCTGTCATACGAATCAATCATCTATTTATTGGACCTCTACGTGTGCCAGCTACAACGGTGTTGCCGCAGATTTTCAAACACACAATTCGGAGACTTCACCACAACGGCTCACCCTCTGGTTTTGACGACACAACGAAAAAAACAGCTACTCAATCAGAGCTGGCCTCCAGTGTCTACGAGTATTTCAAAACACTGCAACACTACCTAACTTGGAATGAAGATTGTTATTGTGAACCAGGACTAAATGAAATTACCTGATCTGCGTATTGACTAAAGCAGCTTTTATTGTTCCAGTATAAAATTAGTGTAACTACATAACTTTGTCGTTGCTTTTTGTAGAAAGCATTTGTGGCCCAAACAAGAGGTCACCAGCGTTAACAGTATTTCATTGTCTAGGCCACTTAGCCTTTTTGTAAGATGTCACGGCATTTACTTGCATCCGGTTTGTTTGCATTGTTTTCACAGCTCAGAACAATTCGCCGACATATTGACTAAATGAAATTTATATATCATTTGCGCAGCAAAAATTAAAATGAGCGAAATCTGCCGTTATAAAATGGCGTGCGAGCTTTCGATTTCTGAACTATATAAACACAGTGCACTTACCACGCCTGTCATCAGCACAACGTGTGCTCTCTCCCTCGCGTCATATGGACTTTTTACCTACGCTATCTTCTGGGCTGTCTTTAAGCTGTATCACTTAGTCACTCGGATTTCAGTCTTACCAATCTTGTTGCTGCACATCTAGTCATACGATACGATCATCTATTTATTGGACCTCTACGTATGCCAGCCACCACGGTGTGTCTACAGATCTGCAACAAGACACTTCGGAGCCTTCAAACAGCAACTCAACCTCTGGTTTCGACGCCACATGAAAGAACACCATCCAGTCAAACAGAGGCGGCCTCAAGTGTCTAAGAGTAATTCGAAACACTGCAACACTACCTAACTTTGAATGAAGATTATTTTCTGAACCTGGATTATGTGAAATAACCTGGTCTATGTTTTGACCAATGTATTTCCAATGTTTTAAAGGGTTCAGAGCAATTCGTAGACAATTTGCCAAAATGAAATTCAGAATTCTTGTATGTGGCGCTAATTAAAACAAGCAAAATTCCCATTATAAAATCGCATGCGAGCATTCGTTTTCCATACTATATAATCACGTTTCATTTACCATGATTGTCATTTGCACGTTTGACTTCCCCTGCTGAGCACTACGTATGCCTTCTGTCTCGCTTAATATTGACGGTTAACCTACGCTTATTTCTGGACTGGTGTTAAGCCGTATCACCTAGACATTCGCAATAAGGTCCCGCCAATCATCTTGCAGCGCAATTAATCATACGAATCGATCATCTATTTATTAGACCTGTACGTATACCAGCCACCACGGTTTTGCCACAGATATACAACAGAACACTTCAGCGCCTTCAAACAGCAACTGAACCTCTGGTTTCGACACCACTACGAAGGGACACCAGCCGGTCAACCAGAATCTGCATCATGTGTCTAGAAGTTCATCAAAGCACTGCAACACTACCTAACTTTGAATGAAATTGCTTGGTCTGCCGTTTTACTAACGCAGCTTTCATTGTCCCAGTCGTAAACTACTAAAATGACGTAACTTTGTCGGCATTTATCGCAGAATGCAATTCCGGACCAAATAATGGTCACCAGCAGTAACTGTATGACTTTCCCTGAGGCTCGTCATTTTTTTGTAACAAAACACGACAGTTACTTGAACCCTGGGAGTTTGCATTGTTTTTACGGCTCAGAAAAATTAGCCGATATATTGTCTAAATGAAATTCATATTTTATTTAAGAATGACCAATTTAAATAAGCGAAATTCTCCGTTATACAATTGCATGCCAGTTTTCGTTTTCCAAACTATATAAGCATGGTGCATTTATCATGCTTGTCATTAGAACGTTTGAGTTCTCCTACTGAGAAGTACGTGTGCCTTCTGTCTCGTTACATTTTGACAGTTTACCTACGCTAACTTTTGGACTGGCGTTAAGCTGTGTTACCTAGTCATTCGGATTAAATTAAAGCCAATCTTCTGGCAGGACAACTAGTCATACGAATCGATCAAATATTTATTGGACCTCTACGTATGCCAGCCACTACGCTGTTGCCGCAGATCTGCAACAAGACAATTCAGCGACTTTACACAACAACTCAACCTCTGGTTTCGACGCCACTTCGAATGAAATCTAGCCAGTCAACGAGAATCAGCTTCAAGTGTCTAGGAGTTCATCAAAGCACTGCAACACACACTAACTTTGAATGAAGATTGATATTGCGAACCTGGATTAATTGAAATTGCCAGATATGAATTTTGACTAAAGCGGCATTCACATGAACCCGGGGTTTACATTATTTCAACGTCTCAAAACAATTCGCCGACATATTGCCTAAAAGAATACGCTAATAATAAATACAGAAGACATCCAAGTACGTGGACCATCCAACATAGGTGGACACAACAATGGCGACCGCGCCGAAGAGGAATCAGGAGGAAATATGCCGGCGTTTTCAGCCGAATCGACGAGTTATTTCAGACCGTCATCAGAGTTTAAGCCGATGTTGGCACCACTAGATGTGGAAAGGCCACAGTTGTGGTTCGAAAAATTTGAAGCATCAGTTCGAGCCCAAGAATTTACATTGGAAGCACCTATTGTGCGTGTAGCTGTCCAGGAATTAGTGGACCGGACAGTAGCAGTCCAATTGGAATTGCCGGTTGACCTCACGTATGAAGAATACAAAAGACGCGTGTTGGATCATTTCCGGGCTAGGCCTCAGGAAGTGTTCTTAGAATTATACAGCCTGAAACCATTAATGGGTGAGATGCCCATGGATACCATGGCACGTATCAAGCGGTGGTTCTCGAAGCTTACCGAGTCTTTACCCGGCTTGCAACCACATGAGGCCATCATGTTCATGCTGCTGGATCCTACCAGATACGGTGAAATATCCAGCGCCCAGGGAGGCCTTGAAGAGAGACTTCAGGCTCTTCAAAGTTCGGCCATAATGACAAACAAAGTGGCAGCTGCATCTCCACGCATGGGTCCAGTTACGACATCTGACAGGAGCGACATACCGTATTGGAATTCTTCGCGGCATAATAAGCAGTTCCGCGACAGAAGGCAACAGCCAGTGGCCTGGAAGCAAAGTCAGTATATAAGGACTCCAGCTCCGACGAATACGACGTATAAGCGTCAGCAAAACCCATGTACTGCTCCTCGAGAACGGCCAGTGCAGTGGGGTAACAGGGTGCACAATCTCACAAATAAAGGTGGGAGAGAGCAGGGCACAAATATTAATCCTTTGGTGGCTCCGACGGGTAGATCGAATGAAGACCAGCAGAACAAACAAAAAAGTGGTCCGAACCAGATGGCCTTTGAAGAAAAGGAAGTGTGGGAAACATTGCCAAATGTAAGAATTTTCATTAAAGTTAAATTTTTAGAACTCTTCAACGGACAGCCAGTAATAATGCAATTGGATACTGGAGCTGATGTGTCGGTACTACCATTGACTTGGCCATTGAACAATGTAAAACCTACGAAAGCAAGTTTATGTCAGGCATCGGGCGCATCGATGGTGGCTGTGGGCGAGTGGGACACGAAGTTGTTAATAAATGAAAATGTCTATCATATGTCTTTTGTTGTTTCGAATACGCAAACGCCCTTATTGGGACTTGATTTCATTAGAAAATGGGTTAAGACGATAGACTGTCAAAATAAACGTGTATGCCTATCGCGGCCTGAGGGAATAAGTTCAATAAAGTCTATATGTACCCCTAAGATGCAGGAGGAGACCAGTTGTCTGCCTG